>LS489020.1:702825-725584 GCA_900490845.1 Pristionchus japonicus | reverse complement strand
TGCATTATTTCGTCACTCTTTCACCACAATCCCCAAGCCATCCACGTCTTTCCACTGCCCATCCATTCCAATCGATTGGGCGTGATCTACCTGGACCGGCTCTCCCCTTCCTTTAGATCGTGTAGTTTGTAGCCGCTTCGCCCGATAAACTTTGTTTGCTGTTCAAACGGTTCAGGCTCAGTTACACCGCGGTCTTCCTTCACACTAGCTGCTAGTTTGTGCCCAAAAGGTGGCAGAAATCAGTATAGAGAACGATTAGAGAAGAATGGGGTTCATGCCTCTCGATCTTCAGGAGCGATTATTTTTCGCTGAAAATGTCTCATTCGTCTTTTCCATATCGTTAAACATGCTAGCGATGGGGTTTCTCATCAAACAGACTTCTCAGAATCAAGCCATTATTCGAAATTATCTGCTGATCATTCAGGTACTTGCTCATATTTTTTGATAGAGCACATTCTATTCAAACTATCCAGTCATAAAATCGTGTCAGGTCTTAGTCATCATCACCGACGTTGTGCTCGGTCTGCTATCGGAAGGAATGCCGCTCTTTCCCGAGTGGGGTGGATACTGTTGTGGATGGTTGTGCAGGAAAGCATTTCCTGCGGTCGCTTTCGTAAGTGGAGCGATTACTAACATCTTTATTCCATCGGGTCACCAGGCTCTGATCATTGCTCTGCTCTCTAACACGGGCGTTGTCATCGTTTCATGTTGTCTATATCGGCATCAGACAATCCTCTTCGACCCCAGTCCGTATAAGATGAGCACAGTGAGACCCAAAACTGAATACACATTGTAAAACGGCAATTCAGCGCAAACTGCGGAATCTTCGGTTCTCAATATTGGCTGGCTTCAACATCGCCCCGATCATCATTTGTCTACGTTCCGTCGAAGGCTGGGAAGTAGAGTCACAGATCGATCAAGTAAAATAAATGGACAAACATAACAATAAACTGCATCTCAGAATGGCCTAGCATGGATACGTGAGCGCAATTGCCCGTATTCTTATGTGCTGCCGAGGGAAGCTCGTCTTTCGTTAGCCTATGGGATAACATTGGTAAATTCTGAATCGGCTAATCCAAATTTGATAACATGCAGGTGTTACTCGTGGCCTCCTGCTATCTTGTCGGACTGTTCAGTCACATGTATTTCCTACTACACCAAGATGCTCGAACAAGCCAATTTTAAAGATTTTAGTGGATCATTTTCAGAGAAGCAAGCGTAGTTCTGCAAGCACTACAGCCATTCGGAAATCGCTCGCCGTTCTATTTGTTCAGGTACAATGATTGGACTAAAATTCCATATAGCAAGATTATTCCAGCTAGTTGTTCCGATGCTGTTGATAGTTTTTCCTTCTACAATAATATTCCTTGGACTGGCACTTCAAACTCTGATCTCTTTTGGTCAGTTGATATTATTGCTGCTCTATGAATTGATCATTTGATTCTTTCCAGAAACCAGTCTGTCCATGTACTATCTTGTTCATTTTCATTCTATCGGACACAACCTGATCCTACTGTCGATAACGACAACTTACAGAAGAGCTATCATGAATTTTCTCCGATGTTCTTCAGGAGCAGGATCTGTTGTTCACTCCAAGGCAGGCAACTAAACAGGGCTTTTCGAAATCGCTGTTTATGTCAGGTATCGACTACTCTGACTGCAACTGTCCAAGGCTAACTTGCATGTAACCAAGTCCTAAATTCGGGAAACACTCACACCATTTTCATTATTTTACCGTGCTAATAATTGAAATTGAAATTGTAATTGTAATTGTAATTGTGCTTAATGATGATTGGTGACGACTGTTTGCTGCTGGCTCTTTTTCTCAGAAATCCTTAGCAGAACCTTGATTTTGCGAACCAGAAACTGCTGAACCAGACCAGGCACAAGAATAGTGTAACTGAATGTAGACTCTGAGCGATTGTATCTGAGAAACAACCCACATTGCGGGTCCGATAGAGAACAAATCGGAGAGATAGTAGGTGATCTCGTAGGGAAGAGTAAGGGCATCAGTGTATGCTAACGAGTTGAACACGGCAATTACGCACTGGAACTTGAAATTGAATTGAATGATTGAAATTTAACTTATACCGCCATTCCCACGTTCATTGCCTGTGTGATAAAGATGCAGAGGCTGATCAGGAAGAAGGATAGTTGCTGAATCACAAAGTGTTTCCTAATTTCTCACGGATCTGCACGTACAATGGATCTTGCTTTCGTCTTCTGCATTCGATATAGAATTTTCATGGATTGAATCTGAAATTGAATCTACGGGAGAGACTAATGTTCACTTATCCACAAACGTTGAAAATTGAGCAAGCCAGGAAAATAATGACACCGAATCCTACTCTGACATTCGAATCCAGCATCGTTCTCTGGAATTTTTCAATTGTCGTTAAATTTCATTCATGAGTATGAAACAAAGTTGTCAGAGGCAGCTTTGGCGAACACGTAGGTCCACGTCGAGGGATTCAAGGACATCCTGATTGTCATGGGCAATCTGAAACGTCCCTCAACATACGTAGCCACTGAATGGGAGCAATACCGTATGCCTAAATGAACTCCGAGTATTGCGAAATGAGCAATCAGAATTATCAATCGATGGTGCTTCTCCCACCACTGCTTATTCACGAATTGTGCAGGAGAATTTGAAACAGATGGGAAAATATGTATACCTCCATATCCTTTGAAATAGATTTTATCGTTGCATATCTATCGAATGTGAGCAGAAACAAGTGGAGGTTTTGAACATAATTGAAGTGGGAAATGAGGAAGTTGTGGATATTGCTGAAACCTTCTCATGACTTTATTTTTGTGTTCACTCACATAAGAACAGGCTGTTCACTAAGCCATTCGTAGTAGAAGAAAGCAATTGGCTCATTGGTAAGTCTGAGATAGATCCACGCATTCGTCCATGTCAGAATATTCTAAAAACTAGTATGGTTTATCGTTAAAAATCAGAAAATCTTTACCGTAATTGCCATCAGACAGTAAATCAGCATGTAACTTGGACTGAGTTTTTTGCGCAGTGCAAACATTGCCCAGAGAACGAGCACATAACAGAGAATGCCAGGAATACCGTAGGATATCTGGATCACATTGCGCACCGACATCCGCGCAGTAGAGCAGGAAACGTGACTGTGGGTGGTTAAAAGTAGATTTGTGATAGATCTCCCCTTCTCAAGTGCCCATCGTTAACGAGTCTCGCGGAGGATTCTGGCAAACACTTGAGGATATCGCTCATTAACGGTGAGGAAAAGGTCGCGATTGCGTAGTTTTGGAGAAAAAAAGGAGGCTATTTCGATATGCCGGAAGTAAATTGGATAACAGTAACAACCTATACCGGGTTGCGATCAGAGGCTGTGACGTTATTTCCTCTGCGCTGGCAAAATGGTCTTTTATAGGATGGGTGGGAGCCAAAAACAGGATTTCTACAACCTCGATTTCTCTGTTCTAGCACATGTTCTCTGTCTGGGATAGCGCTTCAAAGATTATCCGTAATCATTCGAAACAACGAGTTGTATGAAATGAACGTGCTTATTGCCATCGTACTAGCTCTTTTTGTCATTGAGTCGGAGACAATGGCTTTCGTGGCTCTCCGCGTCCAAGAGAAACTGTCTCTCGGCGAGAAGATGTTCTTCTTTCATTCAATGTTCCTCAATATGCTTGCAATTGGGTTTCGCGCACTGTCAGTTACACAGTCGGGCTACCATCGGAACATCGCGTACTCCTCGCATATGGTGTGATAACAGTGAGAAGACCAAGTTGAGCGCCCACTAGCATTCCCTAGCAGTTTCTGCACGTTTCCTCCTACTACCTCATCGGTCTCTTCGTTCACATGTACTACCATGCAAGATGCAAGTGTTTTCATGTTTCTTCTACTGGTGATTATTCCAGCGGCGGTTATCTTTCTTGGACTTGCTCTGCCCCAGATTATCGATTTCAGTATGCTTTTGTGGCATTTGAATACCTCTCAAAATACATTTCAGGAACAAGCATGTCACTGTTCTATCTTATTCACCTCCATTCCATAGGGTATAACGTGATTCTACTCTCGAAAACGGCATATAAAAGCTCAATAGTTAAATATCTCACATGTTCGCACGCAAAGTCTCAAGTGATCGTGCAATCAGTAAGCTTCTCTTTATGGAGACATAATTCCAATAATTGATTCTTTCAGAAAACGAGTGCATTTCACTAAATGGCTTGGCGAATTTTTAATCGTGTGATAAATATTTTCCTACAGTCAATTTGAACGTATTTGATAATATGTGTGACCTCAACGTGAACTTTTCGCGATAATCTGAACGATCAGCAATTTTTCTTCACCCATCTATACCCTCAATCGCCACTGGGCATGTTTCGTATCATATCACTTATTGTCCCCGCAGACCACAGCCGATTAGAGCAAGCGGTGCCACCGGGTATTCTCGAGACATGGATAGTTCCGATCGGGTCAGAGTTGGATTCGACTGGGCGTCTCTCCCTCTGGTTGTCACTCGTCATTTTTCGTTCTTACCTGACGCCGATTCTCTCTCTTCTTCCCCGAATTTCGCATTATCTTGTCGATCATACTAATGAATAAATTGCAGGATAGCAATGCCCCAGCAGTACTATTGCCTCGAATTCAAAGGAGAGGAAGACTCGTATGCGACTATCGCTTACAATGATCTACCGGTAAGTTTTTTATCATCTGACTTTTTCGTTTCACGCTTTTTCACTATGTCTGAGGGTAGGTGGTCTAGAGATCGTCTCACCAATCGATTCCTTTACAGGACAACATGCAGTCAATTCAACTCGGAGAGAAGCGATGGATGGTCTGGCCCGAGGACCTTCTGCTGTACAAGGCGCGCTGCGTCTTCATCGGATCCGGTGCCGTGAGTTCCTCGGATTATCGGCCTAAAATTGCCTGCTATCATCCAGATGTGTCCATTATGCCTTCTCAAACAAACGTAGATATCGCTCCAAATTGAGTCAGATAGGCTGTATGCAAAATGGAGAGGACCATTATCTAACCAATCATTTCCCTTCAGAAATCGCGCACGCTCGAGGCCGATCTAGCCGACAAGGCCCAGTACGTATCGGATCTCAACCTTCCCAGCTTCCCGGAACCGCCGAAACCGGAGAAGGCAGATTCGGATGTCGAAATTGTGCAGACACCATCGAAGCCGAATGAACGCAGTAAGGTACGGTATTCTGATACTTGATTTGACAATTGAGATCAGACTTCCAGACGGGCGGTGCCAGAGGGTTAATCGCTCTTTCGAGACGGCAATCAGTGACTGATTGACATCCATAAAGTGTTTGCCAGTGGATAATTTGATGAATCGCTTTGACGATAGTTCCATTGAAAGGTAATCCTATTTTGAGACGTCGAAGACTGCAAAGAGAACATCGATCGATCGCGCGGGAAAGGAAAGTGACGAGGATACAAGCAGATCGACTCGGACTCGAAACACTGCGAAAAGGTTTGCTTTACTGCTTTTTGAAAATACGCCATCGCTCTACGAGGAGAGAGTGCCGATTAAATATCTTGATATTGCATGAATTGCGATGTTTCAGATTGAGTGTTGAGAAGGCCAGGAATAGCGCTCGAAAGAAGTCACAGATGGAAGATGACGAAGAGAGCGACTCGGAGAACAAGAGAAGACGCACTCAAACAAAAAGGTGCGCTCTATGTACGAAAATCCGCCTAGAGATATTTTTAAACCCTCAAGTAAGCAAAACAGTTCAATTTGTGAAAAAAGACCAAACAAATTTATGAATTGAATGTTTTTATTTCAGAAGGCGTTCTACTGTGGCAAAGACGAAAGTGGATGACGAGGATGAGGAAGAGTTAGAAGAGCCTGTCGCCTGCTCTTCCAAGTATGTCCATGTGTGATTCCGTCGGATTAAATCTCTGAATTTGATGGCATGCGTTTCGAAATTTGCATTTTTTTCAAAAGATTGATTGCAGATCGCGGAAGAGGCCGATCCAGAACGAAGTTAGCGTGGAGGAGTGGTGGAAGCGAAAGAATGCCCCTCAGCCAAAGAAGACTAAGAAGGATGTTAAGAGCCCTTCTGAGAAGACTCCTTCCAAGGAATCTTTCGTGGTTGATAAAGTGGTGGATCCTCCTTCCGTTGTGCAATCGCAGAAGGATCCAGCGATGAATCTGCTCGAGTTCCTTCTCAAGTCTGTGAAAACTGACCCTGAACGTCGAGAGACTCCACCGGAAGAGGCAGTCATGTCCGAAGACATTCCGATCGAAGAAATTCAAGCTCGAGGAGAGAAGGAGACACCGTCAGCTAAGGCTGCCGTACTTGAGAACACCCCAATGGAGCCGCCTGTGGAACCTCCAGCACAGGAAGTTCGAGAAACTATCGTCGAGGTGCCGGAAGAAGCACCTCCTAAGGAACCCTTGAAGAACTTCTTCAGAAAATCAGCTGCAGCAGAGAAAGTCGTGAAGACTCTCTCCGAGGCGCTGGAAGCAAACGCTCTTGTAGAGGTTCCAGTAGAAAAGGCTCAAGCACTTCCCGACTCTCCAACAGCAATCGCTCTTTTGCAGTATCAGCGTAAGTTATTGGACGATACTGAGTCAATTCACGTCACCGGCCCCTGTTCATGAATGAATTGCAGGCGATCTGGAGGCGGAGAGAGAAGCGTGGCTCAGAGTGAACGAGAAGACGGCGAGAAGGAAGGAAGCAGAGGATGAGGAGAGAGCGGCCATCCAGGAGTTGGAAGCGTGCAAGAGAAGGATTGAGGTAGGTATTTCTATCCAAGTTATATCGCCTTCAGCATCGCTAGACAGCGAGTACAGCGATTGAGTCAGATAATTGTTAGAAACATTTTCAATCAATTTTTGCAGGAATCAAAACTAGCGATTGCTGAATTGAAGAAGATTAGAGAATTAGAGTTCACGGAGGAACGAGACGAGGCAATGGATGTGGCCGAAGTGGGGGAAGCTGTTCCGCCTGAAAACGAGAAGCAGAACAAAACTGAGGAGACCAAAGGTATGACTGAGGGAGCGGAGGAGAAGTCTCAAGCCGACATGAGAGAGTCCCCAACCGGCTCCACTCTGGAGAAGCCAACTGAGGAATCGATGGAAGAGACTCGTGAGACGGCCAAGGGCCAGTCGGATGATAAGAAGGAGCCTTCGTCTCCCGAGGATCTGTCCGAGGACGGGACTAAGGATCAGTCTAAGAATGGCACTGATGAAACTCCCGATGTGATTATGGAGAAGCAAAAAAAAGCGGATGACTCGGTTAGTGAATTTTCATCTCAATGAACACTCAGGGGCGTGAAGTATGTGAATCAATGTTGAATTTCAAATTTTCCAGTCTGTCACAATCGAGCAGCCGAAAGAGAAAGAGTCAGAAGTTGTTACTATTGATGAGTCTGCTGCTGAAGTGGTCGAACTTGTGGACGACATCGAGCAAGATAAGAGTGAAGACAAAAATAATGAAGACGATGAGCCGGTTCGAATTTACCGTTATATGTGCCTACTGAAAACTGTCCGAATTCAATTAATACATTCTTCTTTTAATTAAAATTAACAATTCCAGATAGTGTTGGACGACAATGACGACGAGGGAGACAGCGATGTTGAGATTCTGGATGATGACGCTGAGGCAATTGAGAAGACTGCGGAAGGAGAGGCTCAGAATGGTGATGAGAAGGAGAAAGAAGCTGAATCAACGGAGACGCAGAAGAAACTCGTCGAGGAAAATCTTCTGGAGACAATCTATAAAGCAGCCGCTGAGGAGAGTTCAGGGGATGAGAAGGAGCAGGTAAGACAATCGTTCTCAGATGATACTCGGTTACATGTGAAAATCGGTTAGATAGAGAGATGCCAACTAATCTATTACATCATTACAGAAAGATGAAGCCACTAAAACTCCCGGAGTGTCCGAATCCAAAGAGATCGCCGATGATGCTGTGGAAAAGAATGAAGACTCCACGGGCGATGCCAATAAAGAAAATGAGTCACCGGAAGAAGCAGTGCAGAAGCTCCTGAAGGAAGTCATGGGAGATCCTTCCAAGGTGGCGGCTGTGGGTGAGAAAGTCGTCGAAGAAACGAAGGCAGAGAATGAGAAGGAAGAACAGAAGGAAGTAGAGGAGATGGATCAGATGGAGAATGAAGGAAATGAAAAGGAGAATGAAAATATGCAGGAGTCGGTGCGTATTTCATTATTTGAGTTAGAGGAGATAGATATGTATGGCTGGTTGAGGGTGATCGATCACGAAACATATTGCAGAGTAGTACGGATGCGAAAGTCCAAAGTATCGTTGTTCCGATAATTCAAGAGAAGGTAAGATTCATAGTTTTACAGCGTTTTTAAAATGTCTATAGAACGCAAATATACTGATTTTTTTTGTTTTCACAGGAAGTCGATGCGAAAGTCCTTCTTGAGAGAGGCCGATTGAGTGGTCTCTTCGGAAGCAAGCAATAATGCTTTCTCCCTCTCCCCTGCTTTATCTACTCAGCAAAACAACTAATTCTCATGCAAGAAAGAAAGTAAATTGTAATTTCACGTGATAAATCTCGAAAAAATGTGTAATTTGCGAACTCCATAAACCTTTCACATGTTAGTTTATCTTCAAGCCAGAACGCCGATGTTTGTCTACGTTCCAGCCAACTCGATTGTTGTTCCAATTTACTGTAGCAAATCATCTGCCTCAAACTCTGATTTGAAAACACAAAGCACCCTGTGCTCATTAGTCACCCAATGAGTACCGTCTTTCTGCCTCTCGCCGTACAAGAGACGATCTTCGTTACTGAGAAGATCGTATTCACCTTTTCCATCCTACTCAATGCTCTCGCTCTGGGGTTCCTTATCAAGCAAACGCCTCCAAATCATGCTATTTTCAGGAATTATCTCTTGTACTTGCAGGTATACGATATTTGTCAATTTGAAAAAAGAAAAGTCTTGCAGATTCTTGTCATCCTCGCTGACATAATGCTGGGTTTGTCAGAATCTGTTGTACTTTTCCCAGTCTGGGGCTGGTATTGTTGCGGGCTCATTTGCAAGCATGCCTTAACTGCTGCAACAAATTTCGTAAGCAATCAAAGCCGGATAGCTGTCTGATCCGTTGCAGGGTTTGGTGGTGCTCTTGCTTGCCAACATTGGTGTGACAATTGTGATGTGCTGCCTCTTTCGGCATCAAGCCATTCTAATCGGGACTAATGCATTCAAGCTGAGTAAAGTTAGTGTATTTTGAGTGCAGTTAATTGAAAACGAAGTAACATAGATCTCTGTACGCAATCCGTTTCGCATTCATTGCTTTCTTCAATTGCGGACCACTTCATATGATTTTCAAGCAAGTGAATCGCGAGATTATAGAAAACGCGATGGACAGAGTAAGCCTCGTTTTTCGGGTCTAAGAATTGTGATTCTGTCTGATGGGAAGTAAATTAAATCCAGACTGGAGTGGAATGGGTTCGTTCGAGGAATTGCAATTATCACATGGAGGAGCCATCACCGGCTTTTAGGATATTCCTTTTTGTTATCATTGCGGTTAGTTTCTTCATTCGAGATCATATTTGCATATGATATTCCTAATGTTAGGTGTTATTTTGCGCCCTCAGCTCTCTGTTCGTTATGTTCACACACATGTTTTACATACTAAACCATGAGGTATAAAATAAGCTACTAAAACGAAAATAAAAAAAAATTGGCAAGTGACAGTCGGGGAAGCGAAGCTCTGCGAGTGTGGTGATTATTCGAAAATCACTGACAGTTATGTTGATACAGGTTTCCTACTAACATTTCATAAACATTTTTCTTTACAACATCCATGTCAGTTGGTCGTCCCTCTCTCCTTCATCGTTTTCCCAGCATTGATAATGTTTCTGTCCATGGTCATATCAGATCTCTTCATCTTTGGTATGGTGTAAACAACAAAATTTTTTCGACTAATTTTGCAGAGATTTGCTTGGCGATGTTCAAAGTGATCCACTTTCATTCAATCGCTCACAACGTGATTCTTCTTGCGATAACTCCAACTTATCGTCATGTTATAGTCAATTTTCTAGGTTATTACAACACACAAGTCACTTCGATTCACTCGGTGAACATATATTGAAATTAGCATAAAAAGGAAGTCGAATGCTCAAATGCGACAATGAATATTAAGGACTGTATGGTAGAAAGATTATTCGAATTTTCTGATTAACAGAGCTGTCAGCTGTTTTTCTAGAGAACGTTTATGGGCACCTGCCGTAATTAATTCCACAGATAAAGAGACTTCTTGGCATTGCTTATCTAATGCGCACCGCTTTTCTACCTCTCGATGTTCAAGAGACACTGTTTAATATTGACAAGGCCATTTTTGCAATCTCTATTTTGCTCGATGCTCTAGCCATGAGATTCCTGACAAAGTGGACTCCTCCAAACCAAGCCACAATTCGAAACTACCTTGTCTACATGCAGGTAATATCGATTTTTTCAACCATCAAATGACTGAATCAAATTCATCATTTATCAGTGATCGAAAAGGGAAACATAGCGTGTTTTTCTTATCAATAATCTTAATTTACAGATTCTTGTGATCATAACCGACTGCACGTTACTTGAGAAGTAACATATCTTAGTGTCTGTCTGTCTGTTTGTTTGTTTGTTTGTTTGTCTGTCTGTAACGTCTGTCACGCTTTTGAAAAATCGCTATAAATCGCCTATTTCTCATCCCCCAAGCCCATACCTGGCACCATACGAACCCCCACGAAAAACTTTTTCAAAATTTGCATAAATTTCGTAGTGATGACGCAATATGACGAAATTTCTCTTCACACCGTATTAGCTTCAAAGTCGACCAAATCACTCGGGAGAACAACCAACCAACTTCAATTGACTAAAATTTTCAAAATTCGCATATTACATGGTGATGACGCAACATGAAGAAATCTCTCTTCACATCATAGTCGCTTGAAACTCAACCAAATCACTCGGGTGAACCACCAATCAACATCACGATTTAAATTCTCAAAATTTGCATAAATTTCATAGTGATGACGCAATATTTCGTAATTTTTTTCACGCAGTTTCGCCTGAAACTCAACCAAATGACTCTGGCGAGCGACTAAACAACTTCACGCTCACAAAACTTTCAAAAAAACGATCTGCATCCATAATGGTTAATGGATTGTGGGGACTATCTCGATGGCAATGTGTGAATGGTTCGTGTGGATAGCAGTGAGAGAAAAAGTTGCGACGGAGCCACGAAGTGGCGGAGTCGCAACTTTTTCGAGCACTGCTATCCACACGAACCTTTCACATTGCTATACGAGACAATACCCTCCCTAAGACTTGCGCAGGTACCCGGCCCAAGCAGCCCTCTAGACTTACGTAGGTAACCGGATCGCCGCGCCCTCTAGACTTACGTAGATTACCGGATCGCCGCGCCCTCTAGACTTACGTAGATAACCGGATCGATCCCCTCATTTACGCAGGTTCATACAGCGCTATTAAAAGAAACCCAATGCATGACCCAACCTGATATATGACGATCTTAATGCATGGCCCAACTTGCGATGCGCTTGCGAAAGGCTCGTGAGGCTGAGAGCTATTCGAAAAAGTTGCGACGGAGCCACGAAGTGACGGAGTCGCAACTTTTTCGAATCGCTCGAGGCCTCACGAGCCTTTTGCAAGGGAGGATGCAGGCTTGCAATTCAAGGGAATCTATGATAACCCTAACACACACCCCGGCGTACAACGTAGCAACCGTAGGTTGCTAGTTAGGTGCGTCTGAGCCAGTGATTCTCTTTCCTGTCTGGGGTGGATACTGTTGTGGCTGGCCCTGCAGATACGGTGTAACTTCTCTCATTGATTTCGTATGAGATAATCGGCAATATGAAGAGCCGTAGCTACAATATTTCAGGGCGTAATCGTGCTTCTCCTGGCAAACATCGGAATGTCCATTGTACTTTGCTGTATTTACCGTCATCAAGCAATTATCTTCGAGGGAAATCCATTCAAGCTGAGAAAGGTTTCATCATAGAAAAAGCGCTAAGGGAAGTCAATATAGCGAACGCTTGGACTCATCCGTTTCGCGTTGCTTGCTTTCTTCAACTTCGGACCAATGTTGATTATCATGAGACCGGTGGATGAAAGAAATGTCGAGCAAGCTGTAGCCCGCGTAAATATATCTTGCCTTCTTCATGGTAACAACCTTCTTCATGGTTGCAGAGTGGAATCGAATGGGTACGATCTAGAAACTGCAGTTATTATGCCGAAGAGCCGTCAGAAAATCTTGAATCTCGCAGTTTTTTCGCTGTAGCGGATATCGTTGTGAGCACCAGAATGAACGGGAAAATGAGCGGAAGCATGATTTTTAGATTCTCGTCTGCGCTCCGACCTCTGTTTTTATCATCTTTGGCCACATGTTTCACGTTCTCAATCAGGAGGTACGTGAACGACGAACAGAACCCATTTTTAGATGAAATTCACGTTTCAGTCAGGAATGCGCAGTTCTCAAAGCGTCAATATAATACGGAAGTCATTATTCATATTGTTTGTACAGGTATTCATCGGTAATTAATGGGTAATTTAACAAAAGTCTACAGCTGATGGTTCCGCTCTTGCTCATCGTTTTCCCAGCAATTGTAATATTCCTCGCTATACTCTATTCCGATCTAATCAGTTTTGGTAGTTTGAGCAATGGATATTCCAAGTTTCTTTAAAAAAAAATATTTTTTTAAGAAATAAGCCTTGCCATGCTGAAAGTCATTCATCTCCATTCGCTTGGCCATAACCTTATTCTAATATTTATAACTGCAACCTATCGCAATGTTTTACTCAAATTTGTTCGAAGAGTAACTGAAGTTTCATTTGCACATGAAAGCTCGTAATTGTTCATTAATCGAAGAAAAATTGACTGTTTTTTTGTTTCCTACCGTGCTGATATTGTGATATCCACCATCCTTTCACAGAGTAACACATTTATCATTGCAATAGTGTACGAAACCAGAATCCGGAAAAAAACTGTTTGCTACTGCAACACCATAGTAGTTGTTGAAATTACTGGGACGCTTTTCGGCTTTCTCGATCCGAAAAGCGCCCGTCGATAATCGGCCATCATCAGTATTATAGCTGCTGCATCAATGGAAGGGAATGCCGAGTTGAGGGCCGTGTTGAAGGTTGAGAGACCGGGGTCGGAGATGCGAAGGAAGGGAGCCGAGAGAAGGAAGGAGAAGGGGAAATAGACAAAGATGACCGGGAGTGCGGTCTGGAATAACGTTCGCTTACGTTTCCAATTGTTGATTTTTTACATACCTGCACAATCAGCGCGACGACAAGCATTCGCTGCAACTGTCGCGTCTTTGCTGAGAGTCTGCTTGAGTCGCCAATGCAAGCAAGTGTTCGAGTAGCAAGCACAACAGCGATGGTGATCGAGCAGACGAGGAGCGAATTGAGAAAGCCGAGGACGATTGCGGGACGAGCGGTGAACTCGTCATTGACCTGAACGTTTCGTGTGAATGAATTTACTCGTCATCTTTCCAAAACATTTTTTGAAATTATTGTTATCCAGGTAGACAAATCTATGGGCTAAGGCTCTTACCCAGTGATGGTAGATGATGAATCCGTCAGTTTGATTTCGATTGAAACGTCTTGTGTACTCCTCGCGAATAATGACAGTCCCAGCCTCATCGATTGCTCCGGTAGCTCCGAATACTCCCAGACAGTACCTGAAGTGCACCAATGGTTCGTTCGAGATCCAATGATGACATGCTAGTTTCTCCTCTAGAGTTTGTCTTGATGGTGCTCACCATGTGCCCGCTCCCGCGAGACAAACGCCCACTAGACAGAAGCAGAACAGCGGATTCGAGAAGAATCGAAGGTTGGAAGGACTGAAAATGGTAGAAAGAAGTGAGACAAGGTTCAGCCAAAATACCTGTTCACAGCCCAGTATCGATAGAGGAAATCGATAATGCTGAGATTGAGCGGCACTGTGAAACTCGAACACATCGCGCATGTGAGATACTAGAAACAATCATATTCATGCGCGCTTCTAACATGTTCGATGCGTACCCTGCTCTCAAAGAAGCTCCAGCCAACAGAACCGAACACCGTACCGACGACCAATACTTGCTAAAGTGAATTTATAATGATCTTCTTGACTGTAAACTTTCAAAATAACGTAGAGAACTTACATGATTGACTGCCGCATGAACAAAAGTGAGCCAAATATCGTATGATGCAAACACGATTAACAGTGTTCGGTAGACTCCCAATGTCGAAGGAGAATGATTGATAATCAAGTAAATCAGAAGAGCGTTTAGCGTGAATCCGGTGACTAAACTTGAGTCAATTTGGCAATAAGTCACAAGTGTACGGTCTTACAAATATTCATCCGTTCAACCAGAGAGAAGAAGGCATGGAGGTTCTCCATCGAGCGAAATGAATTGAATGATTTCACTATCTATTTATCATACGACAGTGATTTCTCGAGGGACACAAGTACGACACCGACATATTTGCATTGTCATGGTCACAATGTCTCAAATGTTTACTTTTTACTGAATATGCAGTTTCATTAAAAAATTGCTTCCGTACCGTACTTTGCCAATATCAATGAACATTGTCATTGTATGGTCTAATTGGCTCATCATCTTTGTTTTGATATCAGTATTACCGATGATAATCCAACGACAACACCTCATAGTGTGAGTCTTTCCGTAAAGTTCACAATCGAGCCGTCACTACAATATCTTGTTTTCCATCTTTTTCTTCCCCCCATCAGATTAGCTTTATGGTCGCGATCGACGATAGTATTCATTTGTATCTTCTCTACGCTCTTGACGGAATCGCCATTATTGCCAATCTTGTGCTCATTTTCATCATTGCATTGAGGTGAATCTATTAATGATCCTTGAAGTTCATTTCAAATTCACAGAACACCCAAAGCAAAACGGTCCTACGCAATATTCCTGTTGAACAATGCAATTGTCGATATTGGTTACTCTTTAACGAGTGCAATTGTTGCAGCGCGGCAAGTTTTCTACAATTTTTATTCATTCAAAGTTAGAAAAACAAATATTTTCGCAGAGCTGTCTCACTCCCGGACAATAAACTAGCCATAGTTTATCTTGGTCAATGTTCCGCCATTGGAGGAACAACTTTGTGCAACATTTGTGAGAGTAAGTGCTTGCGATTTGAACAATTCTTCAACGTCAATTGTAGGTATGCAACTGTATTTCTTGCTTGAGTCATCGATGCTGTTATTGCTATCGTTTGGCTACCGGCGGTATATTATCCGAACGGGAACTGCTTACGTCAGACTGCCGCCTCGAAAGGTTGTCTGGTGCTGGTGTCTGCTCGCTTATCTGGCAATGACTCCATTCTGGGTTAGTCCGGTTTCATCAGCTGCAAGTAGTGCACATTTTGTCTCAGTACTTCAACTTCGCTTCATTTCGAGAGCCGACTGTCGCAATTTCAAGGGATCTTCGCACCTTTGAAGGCTACCCAATCACGTGTAGGATCAGAAGTGATCATTTTTGGAACAGATTATTTCACCAGGGCTCTACGCGTTCGATAAGAGAGTTGTTATCTTCGTCTCGTTTTCCGTATTGTTTATGCCAATAGCTACCATATTGATGATATTTCTGCGGCGATCATTGCTCACTCATCTTTCGAAAATGGTAAGGATCATTCAGTCTATCGCAACTTTTATAGTCAGCTTTTTCAGAGCAGACAGGCACAACTTCATCACGGATACATCATACAAGTATACTTATTTCTTAAAGATGTTAGATCAAATACCTTCATTCCAGGCACTCACTTTTCAAATGTTTCTGCCTATCGTAATAGTTGTCGCTGTTTTAGCAGGGTTTATCGATTTTCCTGGATCATATTGGAGTCAGCTGCCGAAACGACTCATCATTGTCATCGTGTGTTATTCGTGTTTTACGTGTGACTCATCACAAATTTTATTCAGGGATTCAACTTCTTTCCACTTGCATCTCCACTAATCAACTTGATATATTTACCATCGTACAGAAAAGTATTCACGAATTCAAAGTTGTCGGAGAAAACGCCTCGGATCATTTGAATACATATTATTGTCTCAGCAGTTGTTGTCTGAATATGAGGGTTGACAATTCAAGTATTCAAGGATTGTCCAAGGGTGGGCAAATTAAAATGGCTCTCCATATCAAACATCAATAACGTCATTCTCAAATCATTCTCAAATCATGATGTTCGACAGATCTGATGTGCATTACCATAATAAGATAACTAATAATATCATAGGTAATGAGGATTCTAGGTTTGGATTCATCAGAGCATAAAGGCCAACACTGTATTGATATGATAGTATGACATATATACCATAATCTCAGTGGAACCTCGATGTTAGTTTTCAACGACATTCTCGTTCTTATCGTTCTGTACACTGTTGATGGAGCGGCGATTGTTGCCAACGTTGTACTTCTAAGCGTCATCGTACGCAGGTTTTTCGAATCATCCCCACAAGCATTGGTTCTTGCGGCCATCTTTTCAGAACCCCGAAATCGATGAGATCCTACTCCATTTTTCTATTGAATAATGCGATAATTGATATTTGCACCGCACTGAGCAGCGCATTGATTGCAGAGAGGTAATCATGAGGCATCATATATCACTGCTCTCAACTTTCAGAGTTCTATGTCTTCCTGGCCACAGAATCACGTTCATCTATCTCGGACAGTGTTTAGAAATTGGTGGAATGACGCTGTGTCATGTTTGCCAGAGTATGTGCTCGCAAACTGAGCAAGATAACAATAATGTCACAGGTCTGCACACGTTTCTTATGAGCGTATCGATTGCCTTGTTGCTGCTCGCGTTCGGATATTTTGCATTGTTCTTGGATATGTTTGAAGTATATACAGGAGAGTTTCCTCAACGACTCATCATTGTGGTTGGTTAGTCTCTCTTGGCGATAAGAAAGCGCATGATTTCAGTCAAGCAGCGTATTCGCCCTCATTTCCCCGATTGTCAATCTAACGTACCTGCCTCCATTCAGAAAAGTGTTCTCTAAAACGAGAACAATCGAGCAAAGTTCCGGGGGGATTGCTTGAATGATGTCTTCTTTAAATGTTTGTTCTTGTTTCCGATAAAGGTGATGAATGTACATGATAAAAGAGGAGGAACCCCCAGAGCAGTGCGCTGATGTTTCAAAGGGAGATGCTTTGTTGGCAGATCTCTGCGTTTCCAAGGACAACTCCTCGTTGTTACCTCCACTGGCGCATCCTTCCTCTTCATCTTTGGAATCGCGAGCGATGGAGCTGGTGAGTTTCCTTTTTCTTCCTCTTTCTGTACAATAATTTGGTAATTCAGGATGAGTCGCAACCTAAAAAAGGTTTATCCTTCAAGCGGCTCTTCGTCGACTTTTCTAAGTGGTGCACTGTTGTGTGCTTGAACAAGATCGTAACGAGTGTCAAATGGCTGGCGATCATCTACACTATTGTCTTCATTGCGATGTATGCTTCATTTGTTTATTTTTTCCTATTTGAGTTCGATAAATGCAAAAAAAGTGCAGGGTCGGTCTCTTCATCTTCATCTCTGTCAATCTCATCATCAAATACTTCAAGTATCCCTCGTCCACGGAGTTGACGATCAACGTGAAGTCGCAGGTTTCACGAATATTTTGACTAGAGCATAATCAAATTTCAGAAGTTCCCCCGCTTCAGCTTCTGCAATGAGAACCCGCTCAAGAGGAGCATCGTAGAGTTCGGTTTTCTCTTAGTTTCTCTTTGTTTAAGTTTTTTTATTCGCTAAACATCGGAATTTGTGTCGCTTTCAGCTCCGATCCAGCATTCGCACAGATAGCCAAACTCATGAAGCAGTTCGATCAGTTGGAATTGAAAACTCTGATCAAGGACGATTTTGGCATTGGAACGTCGGCGATGAAAATGCAGCGACTGAGCAGAACGAGGACCATGTTGAGGTTCGTTTTCTCCATTTTGCGGTATATTTCACAAGACCACACTGTTCTCTTCTGAGATATCATCAAACCACGTTGTTTCAGATTGCTCATGAACCAACTAAGCGATGCGGATCGCATTCGGGGCGGTTACTCGTTCAGTGAACTCGTTGCAGAGTGCAGATTCGCTGGGAAGACTTGCAGCTCGTGAGTATTTCGGAGCTAATTTTATTCCAAAATAGTATTTAGGACCGACTTCACAATGTTCCTGCACCCAGACTACGGCGTTTGCTTCACTTTCACCAAGGACCGAGATGTGACCAAGGCTGGTTCGTCGATGGGACTACGGATGTTGATGACCGTGAATGTGGGCTTTCACATTGCCCGACAAATAAATGTTGAATATTCCAGCAAGACTCCACTCGCTTCTCGACCTTCGACTTTCTGCCCTCTTCCGATAGTGCTAATGTGTGAGTCCATCGATTTCGCAAGAATGTTTCAAAGATAGTTATCCAATAATCAGGTGGTCTATAGAGGGTTGAGATTTGTACACTCGTAATGTTGTTTGAGTTTTGCAAGATCTTCATTTAGTCGCGGCCTCATCCATCTACCCGAAGACCATCCAGACTTCACCAACGACGGATTCAAGATCGCCGCCAAGACACAGGCCTCGATCGCGTTTTCACGAGTTTGTTTTTCCGAAGACATCCTGAAATACGATCATTCGCAGGTCAACCGTACCCGATCACCGGCTCCCTATGACAACTGCACTCGAGAAGGACAGCTGGGCGATAATGACTACTATTCGGTTGGTTGACTCAGCGAAAAAAACAGGTCTAATATCCTTGCAGAATTTCACGTACACCTTCAACTCGTGCCAGAATTCGTGTCTGCAGCGATTGGCTTGGGAGCACTGCAAATGCGTCGATCCACTCTACAAGAAGGGAGCGGAGCACACCTACTGCACTACTGTCGCTGATAGTGCGTTTGTTCATTTCCTCCTTAACATTTGGCGTCATCGCTAGAGGGAGCCAATCGCTTCTCGGAGGCTCCTCTTCGCTCATAGCAACTAGTGAAGACAAAAGAAGACGCATCCTTGTCCAACTTCAGCTAACATAGCGGGCTAAAAGAACTTTTAGTCTTTCAACGAGAGCACTTTTACTGAGGGATCAGTGATCGTTCAGTGCTCTGCCTCGTCAATCTTCCATCGAAAGAGACCGAGGCGAACGACGACAAGGGACGTCATGTGTGCGATTGTCATCCGCCCTGTGTCGAACAGGCATTCGAACAGATCGTCACCTACGGCATCTACCCTTCTGGAAAGGTGAGATTGAGACATGTTTTGCTTCAAATTCAAACACTTTAAGTACGCTGTTGCCGTCGGTACTCAGAAACAGCGCGACCTCATGTTGTTGGGACAGAACGGAGGAAGATCAGGAGTGGGTGATGACTACTGGGAGGACTATGACAACAGGTGGTCGACCACAACTACCACGGTAATTACTCGATTCGATCTTATGAAATTCAAGTTGTATTTTAGACAAAAAGACCGACCACCACAACCACCCTTCCTCCTCTCACCACCCGACCACCGCTGTGCCCGCCCAAGCTGCTCAGCAGTAAGTGATTGTTTACTTTCTTGATAATGCCCTCTACGTTTCGTTTGCAATCCTTCATTTGCAGTAGAGGAGAGCATCCAGGCGGTCGGACCATGGGCAGTTTCTGAGTGCCGTGCCAACGAGTTGTTCGCCCACTACTTCGACAACCCGAAGTACACGGTGATTCAGGGCTGGCCGTGTCTGTCGGGCAAGAAATGCAAGACGTAAGTTAACATCTGATTGTTTGGAAGCTTTTCGTGCGATGGATATCAGAAACAGAGATCCACCGAAAGCATTCCTTTCAGTTGCATCATGTTCGCTGAGCCGATGCCTCTGTGGGAGTGGCCTTGTCAGTACTCGGGATATGAACAGTGTACCTACAACAACAACAATTCGTCCACGAGCTATCAGTGCTCACAGGCGAGCCGATCAACGTTCCATCATCATTTTAAAACAAATTGATGGAAAAGACATGCAAATCGTTTCAGTTCTTCGCGATGTTCGACTTCATCCCCACGGGCGTCAACACACCGGGCATCGCCGATTGGAACATCGGCAAGCAGCCTTCCGACTCGGCCTGCAATAGACAGGCGGTCGGCTCCACAGCCAGATCGACTTGCTGGTTGAATGGAGATTGCCAACGAAGACCGGTACGATTTCCATTGTCATCAATGCGATCATTGAATAACTTGAAGTCCACGTTCGCAACCTCACTGGCGAACTCTCCACTGCTCGATCGTGACTGGGCGCTGAATATGACGCTGGCGGGCGTTACTGATCCCTGCAGCCTGTCGGTAAGAGCTTTTCCGCAAACCATATGTGGTGCAAACGGTGTCAGCGTTTGGATTTCTCCATAGAAATCGCTTACAGATTAAATTGACCACGCGAGTGTATAACATCAAATACTGATTTTTTGTGTTGCAGCGTCGCGCGCTCGAGGCCGGTCGTCGCAAGATCTTCTACGGCACCACAACAACCACAACGAGGCGTCCGAATGCACCGGAATCGAGCGGAAGGAAGAGACGATCGGCCCAGGACGTCTTCATCGATGTGGTTGCCATGAAGAAGGACGCTGTTGACTCAGTCGTCAGGAAGAAGCGATCTGGGCCTGTGGCTGATCCCTATTCGACGACATCGACCACGGCATCGACAACAACGACGAATGTTCGAACGACGGCAGCCACTCAGTCCGCGGACAACGTGACGGTTGACCGACCGGGAGTGAGTTGATAGGTAGATTCTATCGGATGAAAGGGTCGTTTCAGTACGGAAGCTGCGAGTACAAGAACAAGAACTTCGGCGGGATGGGCGAGTGTAACAAGTGGTGAGTTGCAAGTGGTGAACGTAGTGACTTTTTCTCACCCCACATGTCGATCATACTGTGATCTATATTTTGAACAATAGTGGAGGCACGTTGAATCAAGGACAATGTTCTGGAATTTTGAGTTAATTCGAAAAGGAGATAATGCTTGGAGCCTCGCTGTCATCAGGTACCAACGCAACGGGCTCATCTTCGAGATGTACTACGAGTCGCTGCAAGTGCGCACGTACACGCAATCGGGGACTTACAATGTATTTCCTATTCGTTCCCGCAAGTCTTTTTTCCACCTTCAGTGTAGTCTCAAACGTAGTCAGACGGTCGGAAATAGCCGAGGGAAACAAATTGCAGCTGGTCACGATGCTCTCGGACGTCGGCGGCCACGCGGGACTCTGGCTGGGCATTTCGAGTATGTTCCCATATCGAACTTCTGGGAATTTCGGCATTTCAGTCGTCTCTCTCGTCGAATTCATCGCACTCTTCTTCATGTGCTGTAATAAGCTGATCAGAGGAAAGAAGATTGTCGTAGAGGACGCTCCGATTTCGGTAAGTGAACGTTGAAATCTGTGACTTTCCTGCCGAAACAGTCGCTCTTTGTCTGCTCATTGGCACTTCTAGACCCTTAGGTTCCCTTTGAAAATAATGAGAGGAATATTTTAGCACGATTTATTCTTGAGATGAACAGAGTGCTGGTCAGTGAGATTTACCGATAGGAATACGCAAATGCAGTATCTATGTCTCCAGATCTCGTTCATAGTTATTAGTCGCTACTCTTTGAGAGGAAGAGAAAAAGGAGTACCACCCTAGCAACCTTTCCTTGACTTCCAAGTACGCTGATGTGGCAGCTCGTTACAATCTAACATTTCAGGGAGAAGTGGCCAATCGAGAAGCAAGAGGCGCAATGTGAGGAAAAGAAAGGAACAAATGCATCAACAAATACAGAACATGATGATTATATCCTAAATAAACAAAGGAAAATTGTTTTCTCTATACTGGAGTGTGAAGAAACTTGAGTACGATCCTTGAATGCTGAACAAAGAACCACAAAATTTCGTCAAACGGGAATTCTCAACGAGAATTCAACACTGTGAATGAAAGAACTTGGCCTATTGGTGAATCTCCTTCTAAGTTTGTTTGAGAAGAAACGACGAATAGGACCCGGAAGTAGCAATGTGTAGCTGGAATGTAATTCGTTTTCGAATGTGGTACACAGTTTGACTTACAAGGCTGGACCTATTGATAATACGTCAGATGCGTAAAACATAGCGTTGAACGTGAAAGAGCGAAGGACAATAATTGCAGGATCGGTAGGATAAGGAGATGCGAGGATAATCGAGTACAGCAACTCAAGCAACATTATGTATGAGGCTTTCATATGTAAAACAGTTGAGAAAATCACCAAAACGATAAGATTGAGAACTTGAGCTATGAAAATGCAGAAGCTGATTAGAAATAGTGAAACTTCCTGAAAATATGGTAATATTTAGATGTACACATTACTTTCATTGTACCTTCGCAATCGACGTTGTTCTACGAATGAGAAGAAGCTGTTTCAGCGAAAGAACCTTACAATGAATGATTATCTGTTGTTCGGAAGGCGCAATGATGAGTCAAACCCGACATTGAGAATTGAGCAGGAGAAAAAGATGATTGCACCAAATGCCAGCTGTAGCAAAGTAGCAAGAAGTGGAGCCTGCGGTTCACAGTGAATGACTCCATAATTCTATTATGGTAACTTAAAACGCGTTCTCTGTAAGAGCGGGACGCCCTCCTACAGAGGGTGGCACAATGCTTCAAAGTGGTCGGATTGAGCTCAAATTTGAACTGGATGGTCCCTAGGGGTCGTCCATGCATTCTACAACTTTGCATGATCATCATGCATGGTTCATGCAAAATTTGTGTCTTTCAAGATACCCCCTCATGTGACCCCTCATTCGAAAGAGGATCGAAAGTTATGCACACATTTCG
>LS489020.1:690182-701863 GCA_900490845.1 Pristionchus japonicus | reverse complement strand
TCTTTTCTGCACAGAACACTAAATTTGGCAGTTTTAATGGCTTTCAGGCTATTTGAAATCATAAAATCATGCATAATCGTCTGGCAAAAACTTATGTGGGCAGGCGGATTCGAACCAGCCCTTCGATCGCATGATAGAAAACACGCTGCATGACCACTTTGGGGAACGAAATTCACCTATTTAAAAGCTCTATCCGATAGAGAATTCCAAGGCGCATCGAATGAGCACAAAATCATTCTGGACTAACGGCCCCTTCATGCCTTCCGATTCGAAAAACTGCATGCAACATCACGTTTCATGCTCTAATTTTCTCAAAAATGCATGAAACAGGATGAAAATCGAAATTTCTGCATAACTTTTGATGCTCTTTCGAATGAGGGGTCACTTGAGGGGGTATCTTGAGGGATAAAAATTTTGCATGAACCATGCATGATCGTCATGGAAAGTTGTAGAATGAATGTTCGACCCATAGACCCATTTCAAATTTCAGCTCAATCCGACCACTTTGAAGCATTGTGCCACCCCTGTCCCGTTCTTACAGAGAACGCGTTTTAATCATGCTCAATTGTAGTACTTCTACGCGAAAAATAGATAGGGACAAACAGGGACTCACGTTATTGAAAAATCCTTGATATGCAACATCGTTTTGGAAAAACAAATAGATATCAATTGAATATCTGAGAATATCAAGAAAACTTAGCTAAACAGAGATATACCTGGAAGCAACGTTGACGACTAAGGAAAGAATCATCGCTGCTAGAGCAAACATTGGATACATTGTGTTCCACCACTGAAACATTGTGAATTGGAATGCATCTACTGGGATCGACAACTTCTCCATGGAAGGAGAAATCACCAATCCATCACGAATTACTGCAGTATCGTTAAAAATTTGTTAAACTCTTCCTCACATTTGTATTTCTCAAAGTGGCATAAATTGCAGCGAAACGGTCGAATGTCAAGAGAAGAACACACACGTTTTGAGTGAAGTAAAACTGTGGAACGAGAAACAGCAAGGGTTTTCTGGAAGATAGTGTTTTTGTGGATACGAGATATCGACACGAACAAACCTCACAAGATCGTTCTTCGCTGTCCACTCGTAGAAGAAATTGAAGAACTGTTCAGAAACAAGTCTCATACTGATCCACGAGTTGAGCCAAGTAGCAATGTTCTGAAAATAGAGGATGTGTGTTGGCCAACTACGATACCACTGAAAAAAACGTTTCGCAACTCACTATGGCAGCAGTTAGGATGAAAATAGCAATGAAACTTCCGTTGAGAGCTTTTCGCATCGATCGCATAGCATATATGACAAGAATGTAGGTAAACACTCCCGGAATTCCATAGGCTAGCTGTATGACGGTTGAAGGGAGCATGCCTGATGCATTTTCAATGAAAAAACCAAGACTGAACCTAATGCATAGCATAACATCGAATTGAAGCGGGCGCTTCTCGAAATTAGTGGAAGTAGATACGATTTCGAAAAGAGCGCTATGAAGCGGAAGTGCCGAGACTCTTTCACTCAATTCGGGTCCACCGGGACTTTCACCTGCTAGCCTAGCTTCTTTTACATCGAATCAAACGTCATTACAGACGCTCGAAGAAGTTGTTTATTGAACCTTGAGATAAGTTCGTAAAGGCTTGAGTAAAAAGAGAGTGAAGTTTTTCCTCGCTCTAATTCAAACCTGTGAAAATTAGTAGTTTCTTTTCTCACTTCGCGAAAACTGCGTCGAGAAACAAATTCTACTATTCGTCAAATTCTTTATTGGAATCAATAATATTTTTTTTCAATAATTATTTTATCAAATTCATCAATCCGTTCCACGCGATCAGCACATAGAAAAGAAAAACGATAAGGAAAAAAGATACGGATGTATTTGATTTCAAGCAGCTTTTCAGTTGTATGGTTTGAGCCATTTCCACGCTGCGAACCACAAAATCGTTCCGATCGTGTAGATTAGCCCGTTGATAATTTGCAGATAGCTGATGCCAAGCGCAGCGAAGATTGCTCTATAATCCTTTGTTCAGGAACGAAAAATGTGTTCACTTACGATCCATAGATCGGTCCCACAATCATCATAATGCTGTCAGCAAGAGCAAATATTGACTGCATGATGCTCTGAATCTATATTTTAGTTAGACGTTTTGCTGCATGAAAAACCTGATCAACATTGCCAACGACTTTCGAGTAGATTGTATCCAGACTCATCATTGTGGAGGGAATCGCAATTCCACTGATAACGACCATTATGCAATTCGATAGAACAATGTTCACGACCTGATTGTAAGTTTCACAGTGGTGGAAATAAAGGAGAAGACACACTTACCAATTGCGAATCGCACCAAGAGTACTCAATCGGATTGCATCCAGTTCTCGTCGTTTCTGCGTTTTAGACATACTAGAATGAGAATCTGAAGAAAATATACCATTGAACGGCTGCGTTGGATTAGATGTTAGCGGATAAGGATAAGTTAGTGCATATCCGACGATCATGAGGATATTCGAGAAGGCAAACAACGCTCGGCAGCTCACTCTCAACATCAAGTACATAATCCAGATTCAGATTTCCAAGAACAAATCATCAAACCGCTTTCCGAGTTTGCCCAGCACGAAAACTAATGTGAAAGCAACTGCCAAGAAGCCGACTGCTATCTAAAACAAGAGTCTTATCACTGGAGAATTGAACGTAATTACCTGCCCAGCACCCATGATCAGAAGCATCTCAGGTCCAGAGAACGCGTACAACGAAGTCATCATTGGGCCGACGATGCTAAAACATTATTTTCAAGTGATCGAAAATTGGAGCATTGCACTCACACCGACATTGTTGTATTGAACAGACTGCTTATCATTTTCTCTACAATCACAAATGCAACCAGAAGCCAGGGAACGTCCAGGGAACGGAATCTGATGAGCTGCTCTCTTATAGAAGTGAGCGATAAACGCAGTGAGTTATTATCTGAACGGAGGAAAATCACAAATGCAAACGCCGAATTTTGTCACCTCGATCCTCAACCTTCTTATCTGCATCCTTAAACAAGAACAATGTGATCAAAATAGCGATGATATTGGTGATGACCGCAAACCAGATAGGAGCTTGCATTTGATGTGTGTATTTGCTCAAATCGCAAAGGTCAAACCTGTGTAAATGTGCATCTTGATAATGGGAGGAATTATAGAGATTCCAGGATACGGCAGCCACGTGAAAGACATCTGCGCCACTGGAAAGCACCTTTTCTCAGTGAAAAGTTTCCATTTTCTGATCATCTCACCCGGTCCGATCATCACCGATAGCACGGTCGCTCCGCTCATCATTGCGTAGGCCGATGCTCGATTCTCCTCCGACGTCACGCTTGCGATGTACGAGCGGAGCAGGGGTGAAGTGCCTGAATTGCTACATAGTTGAGCGAAATTGAGTGATATTCTCACCGAATCCAGCACCAAAGATAACATAGCAGACAAGCATCCACCAGCGGCGATTGTAGGGAATTAATTCAACAAAGATGTACATGAGGCAACCGATAAGAGTGATACAACGACCGGCAAGCATCGGAATTCTGACGAGTAGGATGTTCAAATCGAAACATATTGTGTTTTAACGTATTTGCGATCTGGGCATACAAGTCGTCCAGTATTAGGTATTTTTTTTTAAAAAATTACCTAATACTGGACGACTTGTATGCCCAGATCGCAAATACGAAGGTGAATATGACATGACCGGCCTTGTTCGCAGCTGTTGCGTAACCGAAGAAAGTAGAAGTCGCATCGTGATCGATCTGAAGCATTTTCTACCATTGTTTTGACGCCAAAACTTAAGTTCTGGCCATTAAAACGAACTGAAAAGTTGAAAACTAACAGTGGACATGTACGGCCACTCGCCCATCGCGAGCATTCCGCTTTCAATGTTGCAAAGAAAGGCGAGAGCAACCGCGACCAGAGGTTGTCTCCATTCCGAGATATGCTTCAAGGAACGAATGTTCGATTACAACAAACCAAACTGACTGACCTTTGAACCTCTATCATCTGATTGAACTGGGGAGTACTTCTTTGACATTTTGAGCGCAAAATGCCAAAATGGCAAGTTCTTATCTTGTTCCGTAACCATGCGATTAATGCTCAAACAATGAAGATGGGACATTATGTGCTCGTCCGGAATATTTTGTATTCGTTGGTTCGTTGAGCTTATCACATTCCTTATCAGCTTAAAATCTGTTGAAAAATCTGCTGCTTCGAATCTGATTGAATAAAAACATTTTGCTATTCATAGATTGCGGTCCGAATTCCGTACCGAACGAGTAAGTCAGTGCTCAAATTACTGGCCATGAAAATTGAAGGTTTAGTGGGCGCTGTGTTTTCTCGGTTGGCCACTGTGTAGCAATGTCTGTCCCTTCGGATATATCAAGATCAATTCAACACTTTATGGTTTATTTGTTCTACACTGTTGGAAGTATTTCTTTACTTGTAAATACCGCTACATTGATCATTATTCTACGAAGAAGTTCGGCGCTGTCACGAGAGATAAAGTTTCTCACTGTATATCAACAGGTGTGTCTCGCATTTAGTCTGTTTATCTTTGTCTTTATAGTTATCATGTCTACTATCCAACGCATTTCTGACGCTCCTATTTATCCCATTTTTCTATCTTCGAATGGGTTTGTATTTCATTCTTATTCCTCATCCATTTACATTCTTCAGGTGGGGGTTATTGTGTCGGAGTACTTTGCCTGTTCATTCCATACCAGTATCTCTTAGTAAGGAAACTTCCATAAATTAATAATGATTATTACCTGAAGCTGATCGAAGTGTTCTTCACGATGAGTATGCTATCCGCTTTTGGAATGATGATTGTTGCTCGACAACAAATGCTTATCTGGGGCAACTCCATTTTTAAGATGAACACTCCAGTCAAATATGGTTTGTGTGAGTACGCGATAGTACATAACAAATGTCACAGTTGTGTATGCAATGATTAGCGGCGTAATGCACTTGTGGACGGTCACTGCGATTCTCGCTCTTCCTTCGGAGAGAAGAATGCAGAACGAAGTATTAGACGTGGTGAGTGCTGCTCATATTACCCTTTTTTGTATAATTTAATGTTTACATTATCCCATACATTATCCCAAATTGTCACTTTCAGTATCCACAAATATCCTGGCGAGAGCGGAAGCTAAACTGGTTCCTATTTTACGGACCGGATAACTTATTACTCAAGGACTTCTCGTATTATGGAGCCTTTGTTCAAATCCCAGTCTTCTTCGTTCTTGTCGTTTTACCATTTGCGCATATGCTTTACATTGTCCTGCAGTAAGTTGATTATGTTTTCGGATTAGTGAAATTGAAAATTCAGAGCTCGCAACAAGATGCAATCTCAGCGAAACAGAGAGGTTCACATTAGAAATGCAATTACAATTATCATTCAAGTTTGTTTCATCGAAAAAGAATATTATTTAAAGATTCATTCCAGTTTGTCATCCTTGTAATTTTCATCATGGTTCCATTCGTTCCTGCAACAATGACAACCGTGTTGGATGATGTATACAGAGGAACGCAAAGTTGGCCTTTCAATTTTTCGAAAATGATGCATGAAAAATTTTAGCGGTTGTCGTTGGGGCTGAATGTGTTTTCGTCTTCTCAACACTTCTTAACTCTCTTGTTATGGTATCTCGCAATCGAGTCTACTTATCCTCTCTATCTTTTCTCTTTCGAACACTTCCACCACAAAGGCACAGCATTCAAAGCGTGTCTTCGATTATTCCATGAAGACTCAATAAATGATCCCGGTCTGAATCTAATTGTTCGAATTGCTGATGCTACTATTGTTGTTGATTTGATAAACATTGTAACTGATCTTGCAAATGGAAATGTATTTTTGCGTAGTCTCCGTCCGCAAGAGCCGACAAAATTACTCCTCGTGCAGTTGGCAAATTGAAGACTCCGTGGGCATTAGGTCTCTCTGATCATTCACTACACTGTAATGTCCCTGCCCTCGGATATCACAAGAACCACTCAGAACTTTCTCATTTACTTTTTCTACACTGTCGGAATTGCTTCTCTGGTAGTTAACTCTCTAACTCTCCTGATTATCCTTCGAAAGAGCGCCGCGCTCACGCGAGAGATCAAATATCTCACTGTATACCAACAAGTAATGTGAATACTTCATCAAAACATATCGAAAAGATTCTTCGTAGTTATTCTGTCTCCTATCCAATGCGTTCTTGACGATTTTATTAGTCCCCATCTTCTACCTTCGAATGGGTGCCTTTCCATGACCACTACTTATTACATTATTCGAATTCAGGAGCAGGATACTGCATGGGTCTTCTCTGCTCGGTCGTGCCTTACAAATATCTTCTGGCAAGATAAATCTCTCGATTTTACCTCAATTTCGCTGTATAGGCAATCCTAAGTTTTGTCACGATGTGCATGCTCTCTTCCTTTGGAATGATGATCGTTGCTCGACAGCAAATGCTCATCTGGGATACTTCCGTCTTCAAGATGCATAAATTCGTGAGATATGGTGAGAGTGAGCATCGATTTCAGAAGAAACGGAACAAATTTGAGCGGTATACATGATCATCAATGCGATACTGCAGTTGTGGACAGTGTGTGTTGTTCTTGGACTTGCATCGAATATCAAAAGACAGAACGATGTGTTGGACGAGGTACCGAATGCATCTACGGATTCATAATCAATCGATCAGTATCCCCAAATTTCCTGGCGAGAGCGAGGCCTGAACTGGTTCGTTTTCTATGGACCCGATACTCCGTCCTTGATGTATCTCACGAAATACGCTGCCTATTTCCAAGTGCCAGTGTTCTTTCCCATGTTCATTCTACCATTTGTGCATATACTCTGCATCGTTTTGCAGTGAGTTACGGTAGTATCATGCTTTGATAGATGGGGCTCTGAGAGTGAGAGAATAAATCAGGGCTCGCAAGAAGAAAATCAATCACAAGGAAATAGGAAAGTGCACATTCGAAATGCTTTGACGATCATTATTCAGGTTTAAAATATTGTCGCCAAATTTGTGAAAAACCATTGCAGTTCACAATCTTGCTCATTTTCATCATGATTCCATTCATACCTGGAATAATTACAGTTGCTCAAGATGACGTTTACAGAACCACTCAAAGTTGATGTTTCACTGTTTTTGCTCGAGTCATCTATAATCTTTCTTTGTTCTTTGTTCTTCAAAGGGAATCTACCGTCAACCAACATTTCTTTCTAGCGGCGGTCGTTATTTCGGAATGCGTTTTCGTCTGCTCGACTCTGTTGAACTCTCTCGTGATGATATCTCGTAATCGAGTCTACTTATCCACTTTCTCATTCTTCTTTCGAATTCTGCCTCCTCAACAGAACAGCGTTCAAAGCGTATCATCAGTTATATTATGACCAATGATTGATATTTTGGCTGCATTTACTTTATATGAGCTATTTCTTCGAACAAATGGCATGAACTTCTATTGTGTAAGACGTTAAAAAGACAACATTTTCATTGTATGACTGATCTGTGTGTTGATCTTTCTGTATGAACTGCCCACCAAATAAACTATATTCAAATTCAAAACATTCATAAATTGCGTGTGAAGGCACCCATACAAACCCCCTAATTGGGACCCAAGCAAATTACAGACTCAGTGGGCGTTGGTTCTTCTCGGTTAGTCACAAATTTTCAATGGCAATCCCTTCGGATATCTCTCGCTCAACCGAAAAGATACAAATATATTTCTTCTACATTGTTGGAATCGTTTCATTGGTGGTCAATACTGCGACACTTTTCATCATTGTTCGCAAAAGTTCGGCTCTCACCCGTGAAGTGAAATTTCTCACCGTTTTTCAACAGGTGCAAATATTTTTTACCCTTCTTTACCAATAATGTTTGTTTAGCTCTCATGCTTGTTATCGAACGCATTTTTGACTATCCTCTTCATCCCATTCTTTTATCTTCGTTTGGGTTGACGTCCAATTATAGCTTCTCGAATTACCTGATTTGATTTAGGTGGCGGATATTGCTTGGGTCTACTGTGTTCGTTCGTGCCATATCAGCACATGATTGTGAGTTTCTTTTTCTTTTTTGGTATGGTTCATCTCTGCAGATGATTCAAATTTTTCTCACTATGTGCATGCTTTCTGCCTTCGGAATGATGATCATTGCTCGTCAACAAATGCTTATCTGGGATGATTCTGTTTTCAAGATGAATAAACTCGTCAAATATGGTGAGGGTGGATTTAATATGCCAAAAAGAGGAAGTTCAGCGGTTTATGCGATAATCAATATGGTAATGCACCTGTGGACTGCAGTGAACGTACTTGTTCTATCCTCGGAAAGAAAGATGCAGAATGAAGTGTTAGATAATGTGAGCTTGGGGGTTTTGATGCTATTAATTTTTGCTTGCCTCAGAACTTGCAAATACGATGGCGTGAGCGAGGCCTCAACTGGTTTCTCTTTTACGGACCCGGTAATCCCCTTGTGTGGGACTTCTCCTACCATGGATTCTTCGTGCAACTCCCTGCATTCGTACTGCTCATCGTTTTCCCCTTTGTTCACATGCTGTACATTGTATTGCAGTAAGCTTTTTTCTGGTATATTCGAAGCAAAATTTATTATGATTTATTTAAGAGCTGGAAATAAGATGCAATCTCAACGAAACAGAGACGTACACGTTCGTAACGCGAAAACAATTATTATTCAGGTTTGATCAAATGATACTCTCAAATTCCTCCAATCTATTCAGTTCGCAATTCTAATGCTATTTTTTATCGTTCCATTCATCGCTCCAATTATGACATCTCGGCAGGAGGAAATTTACAGAGAATCTCAAAGTATGATAATTACATAAATGTCTTCAGATTTTTGGTTTCCAGATGCGATAGTCATTGCTGAGTGTGTGTTCGTGTGTTCGACACTCGTGAATTCCATCGTAATTGTCTCCCGCACCCGAGCCTACCTAAACACATTTTCTTGGCTCTGGCGAACTATTCCCACACAACGACACAGCATACAAAGCGTATCGTCCGTTATTTGATGCGATACACTTGATGCGATGCTTGTAAAATGAACAATGAACAAGTCACACTTTAGTCAGAATCTTTCCGAACGAGATACGTGCGCGAGCGCTTTGAAAATTCCAACTCAGCTAACTGTAGGTTACATCGAAAACTTCTTCTACTCTTTGGCGACAGCACGTTGATGTTCTTACACTGTTAGAAGTTTTTATAAAATATTCTAGTTTTTTCGGCTTTCTCCAATTTTGGAATAGTAACAATAATCTCTTATTTTATATCAGATACAGGAGAGAGATGTCTTGAAGCACAAAATGAACTCATCGAGTTTCAATGTCGAGGTCTATCAACTTTGAACGAATTGAGAGAACGATGTCAAACATCATCATCCCTTGGCACGTTCAGTAGTCCATTTGATCATCACCAGCTCAATAAATTGTTACGTTTCTCTTCGTTTTCCTTATAAATTGCATGGTTGAATTTCTGAAGTTTCTTGGGCAACCGAGAAGAAAATGCGTTTGAGTTTTACCTCTAATACGTCTGCTTACACATATCATTCTGTTTCAGCGGTGTGAGTGTCTATGGATTCTTTCCCCGGAGTAGGGGAATGCAATCTCTCGTCGGTGACGTTCTATCGTCAGTCAATTCTTCTCTTCGATGTTCTCGAGCCCTATTCTACAGCCATCTCAGTCATTGCCGTGGTACCGACATTCGCGTTTGCAATCTACGTCTATTTTGTCTTGTTGAGGTAAGTATCTATCTCTGTTCATTGTAAATAAGAATCGAATGAGGAAATTGCTTGTAGGTCGAAAACTTTTCGCGAACGCTCTTTCTTTCAATTTTTCATCGCACTAGGCTTCGTTGTGAGTTTAGGCATCCTCTTTTTGGAGTATTATACAAATATTTTGAGGACATTCTCGCTTTTATTTCCAACCTTGTCCGATATCGACTTCCACTCTACGCATCGACGGCGTGTTTCTATGGCACCCTGGGACCAGATTGGGTTACAATGGTGAGTAAGGGCAGGTAACAGAAGTGAGCCATATTCAAAATCCTTTTAGACCTTTTGCTTTATCATCCTCGGTTTCAGATCTGTGCCGTTGCAATTTTGATGCCGCGAATACAATTGATTGCTGAATGCATAATCTCGCTGAATAGGCTACTCGCAGTCCACAAACCTCTCGAGTTTCAAATGGTAACTATTTCTTTCATTACTAAATGAACTCCTCTTCTTCAGTTTCAAAAGAGATTTGCACAGATTGGATTCTCAGTAATGTTTTTGCTTCCTTTCTTCTTCACGATCCCAGACATGATTATCGGGTATTTTTTTACATAAGTAGCAAATATCTAATACATATCAGATGGCAGGTACTACTTCGCTGGCGGAATCGGTTATCGTGGAACAGTTGTGTTGGCCTCACTTCTACGGAACGGGACGAGGCTTCGGAACGAGTGGGACGCACTGCTTGTGGTACTTTTTCATAATTCTTTTTCAAAATTTCACTTGACATAATTTTTATTGCAGTTTCTAGAATGGAGCTCAATAGTATTTCAACTCATCTTCACTCTGTTTGCTCTCGTTTGCAATTGTGGCATTCTTGTGGGACTTCGATCGTTGAGGAATGGACTCAATGCGCAAAAAGTAGTTTGCAATATTCAACTTTTCACACGAAAATGCCCTTTCCAGAGTTCCGCTCAGGCGAAAGGAGAGCGCGGACTAGCAATTACGAGTCTTCTCATGTTCACTACTCACTTCACTTACACTGTCGTAATGGTTTTGATGTATTTATCTTCCAGTAGCAATACAATGCATCTTAGCTCTTCTACAGCTTCAAGTTTTGGCCGTCCATTCTCCAGAACGCCTCTATTTTCACTGCTACCGTCCTTGATTTGATATCGATACTACCTATCTGGATGCTATTCGCGTGCTCGCAACAAGTAAGACAACTTAACAATTTCACTTTTGTATTGTATTGCGGATCGTGATTACACATGTCTTACAGGTCCGAGTTGCAGTAATTAGCAGTCTCGTCAACAACTTTCTTGAGACAATGAGGGGTTCAAGTGTATCGGCGTCGACATTGCCAAGCAATGATGAAAAGTGAAAAGTTACAATGATGATGATGAGCACTTGCCAAACAAACTGTTATCTGAGAAAGTAATTCAAGTCCTTCCACTCGAGTCCACTTCCACGGACCCATTTTATCAAGATGCTTGAAACTCTCAATTCTGATGTACAAATACATGTTTGTTGATTGATTCTTTTTTTTTGGAGTTTCATGGTCTGAATGAATGCACTCTAAAAAAAGCATATGAGGCCGTTCGCGAGAGAGTCGAGCAATTCCGGTGGGGCCTGGCACAGCTCAAAAATAACGATCCTCGGAAACCGTGTGTTTTGGGGTTCTCAAGGGTTCTGACGACGATGATGACTTCAATTTTTCATTTTGGGCTTCCGTTGACGTCAGACGGCGTCGCGACGAAATCAGTCTTTCGTCTACCACTCGGCCCTCGAGGCCGCTAAAATTAGGCCAGTGTGGCCCCAGGGGTAGAATTCGATGCTGATAACGTGTGTCTAATTCATTTTTGACGAATCTCAACGAAGCAGTTCAAAAATGGAAATCTTCGTACAGGCCCGTGCAGGCAGGGTGACCTATACAGATCGATCGGGCGTGACGA
>LS489020.1:670281-688354 GCA_900490845.1 Pristionchus japonicus | reverse complement strand
TCGTCACGCCCGATCGATCTGTATAGGTCACCCTGCCTGCACGGGCCTGTACGAAGATTTCCATTTTTGAACTGCTTCGTTGAGATTCGTCAAAAATGAATTAGACACACGTTATCAGCATCGAATTCTACCCCTGGGGCCACACTGGCCTAATTTTAGCGGCCTCGAGGGCCGAGTGGTAGACGAAAGACTGATTTCGACGCGACGCCGTCTGACGTCAACGGAAGCCCAAAATGAAAAATTGAAGTCATCCTCGTCGTCAGAACCCTTGAGAACCCCAAAACACACGGTTTCCGAGGATCGGTATTTTTGAGCTGTGCCAGCCGTTGCTCGAGTCTTTCGCGAACGGCCTCATATTGTCTGACGCTAGAAGAGCCTCGCAGAAATAAATCTGAACACTCATATAGTTTAGGCCGAATAGTTGATGTTTGTGACACAGTTGATGTTTGTGACACAGACATGTGATTTAAAGTCCAATTTACGCATTGGTGCGACTTACGGATGTGCTCTGACAACGGCTTGTCATGAAACCTCTCATCACCGAACATATATTTGAAAAAATTAAGCAAAAAGCCACTGGGATGTCAAAAAGCCACTGGGATGTCAATTACTACTCGGGGAAAACGGCGTTCAAGTAAAGTGTACTGAATCAAAATAACATTTCACAAACATCATCCTCGTATTCAAACGTATAATTTCGGAAAAGACTAAAAAGTACATCGAAAGTAGACCTGAGCACGCGAAAAGTCTGAAACACAGGGAATTTTTTCTTTGAAGCAGACTTTGAGATTGTTTTGAGTACAAAATCCGCTCTTTCATCAAATCAACACGCTTGGAGACAAGCATACGCTGAAGTTCATTCATCATGATCTTTAGCTCGGCAAATTGCAACCTTCGCATTGCTTATTTCAATCACGAAGTTTCCCTTTCGTCTGACTTCGAAGTACCAGATTTGTTCACTGAATAGCTGTTTCAGAATTCGATGGATCTGTTTCCTGGAGTAACAGGATGCAACCTCTCTTCCCTCTTCTTCCATCGGGAGTCAACTGTTCTCCTTGACCTTGACCTGGTCGAACCATATTCGACTGTTATTGCTATCGCTGTGGCTGTGCCCACGTTTTTGTTTGCCACATTTTTCTGATTTGAGTGATTCAACATTCTCTTTTCAGTTCATACTCAATGGTGCTGTTAAACAGCGTCACAATAGAAATAGCTTCTCTCAGTGCTTCTCTGTTCGCATTCATCAGGCACTGATTCCAAAATTATATGAGTGCATATATATATTTGCAGATTATCCATTAATGAACAATACATAGTACACATAATCGAGGGACCGTGTAGGTTCACAGGTATTTATCGTTTTCCTGTGTATACTTTGAAAGTAAACGAGTTATGCAACTAGCGACTAGTCACTTTCATTTTCAATGTGAGTAGTCACTGGTTACGTGACTAGTCAATTCATCCCTTCTTCTCATTCTCCCCTCAGTTCTGCACGCGCGTACGGTCGGCGACCGCTCAATAACTCGGGTCCAAGAGGGAATGAGGTGGTAAACAACAAGTCACTTCCAAAGTGACTAGTCACTTCACTCGTAAACAACTAGCTACGATGACAAACAAAGTGAATAGTCGTTTAGCTTTGAAAGTCTATACCTGTGCGATCGAAATACATATCTCAGATTCCCGGCGCTTGTGTTTCTCGGCGATTTCGTGCATACTCCACGGTTCTTGTCAATGCTGCGTTCTACTCGTGTTCAGTTTCTGTTATCGGTCTGCAAACGTTTCATGTAACTAGTTCAACATTTCATCTAGCTACTACACCGTGAAGTATTCAGCTCCTCGAAAGAGTGTTATAGCGTAGTCTCTTATCCTGTTGTATTCTCCAACCGCATTTGTCTATGTGAGATTTATTGTATTCTGTCTCCTTTTCACAACCATTCTAGATAAATTTCGCATCGCAGCCATTCAAGGAGACTGAAGCGATCAAGAAACTTATCAACGAGCTAATTGTCGACCTCGAATTTCCGCAAGAAACAGAACTTTTGATTGGTGCTGTTTCCGGAGAACAAGAAATGAAGACAAGTCTATTTCAGGCTTTGAGTAGAACGGAGCACTTTCACTTGGATTCGCATGGATTGAGACTCTCTTCATACCAGCCTATATAATGATTACAATCGTATCTATCCTCATACGTCGATTGCTGAAAACTTCGATGATAATGAGCGATAAAAGCAGAAAGATCCATCGTGAAATAATGAATGTGAAAGTCAAGTAATTGAAATCTTAAATTGCCTTCGAATTCAGGGCCTTCTTATTCAGTCGCTGCTGCCACTGATTTGTCTCTTTCCTCATGGCGTATTAGTGGCACGTGAAAAACAGTTGCTTGCTGAGGGAAGTTGGCTGCTTCGTGAAGGTGCGAGTCGGCTCACAATTACGGTAAGCAACTTGAATGAGTTAAATCGTACCTCGAAACTGGAGTCGGGTCGAAAGGGGATGAGAGCTGTTCAGATGGGAGCAGTAGTCTTTGCCGCAAGTCCCTTTTGTACGCTTTTCTCCGTGCCACCCTAACGAAGGTACGGTATTGTTCTTCGTATACTGAATACAAACAAGATCTAGCAATCATGCTAAGTTTTAGAGCACTAATGTCCTTCTTCCGACGTTCCACAAAAGGTTCTATCTCAATCCAACCGAGGAGCGGAGGAGAAAAGAAGCAGAGCAGTGTATTATGACTAAGGATGTTTGCAACATATTGTTTTAAAATTATGACAACATAAACCAATATCCGAGCACCGAAATTTCGTTTCATTCAATTAATGCTTCGAGGTGACAGCTGTTACAGTGCTTATTGAATGGGAGACTCTCGGGGCGGGTCGGCAGAGAACGAAACTGAAATTTGTATTTTTGACTTTCAAAGGTCCACCCGGTACTCACTTCCTGAACGGCGTAACATTGTACAAAGTGATGTAAGGAGCGATGGTTGGCATGAATGAGACAAACAGAAAGAGACGAATGATTACTTTGTTGACTTGCGTTCATACCAGAAAGATGGAATACTCGAGGAACGCCGAGTCATAAATTTGTCTTTTCACGAGTATGAATGAAATAACCGACGCAAGAAAGAGAATCGGAAGTGACGCTTGCAGTGTTAGTACCTTAAGTACTTATTGTTTCTTGTTCGTGTCGGAATTGCTTTTTCGATAATTTCACCTTAACCAAGCTCTTGTGCATATCCTTCGTTCGCTGCGTCATCACGTCTTCTTTCGCTTTCAATTTACCGATCACCTGTAATTTTGTGACGGTGTTTTGCAGTGGTAGGCAGACATGATACCTTGTGCCGAACGATGAAAACAAGAATGATCAGCGGAACGATGGGTAGGATGATATAGGCTTGGAGCATTCGTGCAAGAAGGTGAGGTTTGATGTCAACGTGGCCTGACGATTTTATCAATCACAAAAAACTCAAAATCCACAAAACTTACCCTCAACAACGTATTCCTCAAACTGTTCATGCTCTGGATGTAACTCTCGAAGTGCCACTCTCACTGCGTCGGAAGGATCGTTGGTGAAGAAAGTCATGATCTAAACGACGTCTTGGATCTTGATTTGTGAAACCTCTTCGCCTACCACAACTGAAAACGTGGGAAGATAAATGAGGACGCAGAAAAGAATCATCTTCCTGGTGCTTGGCGTCGCTCTCCATGAATTTTACATTTTTATTTTCTAATATTTTAATTTCATACCGTCCGATCACGTAAAGTCGATAGCAAAACGCCGCAACAATTAGGACGAGCGAGTGCATCAGAGTATGCAACATGATTGCTGAAATGATTGATTTGTTTTGTAAGTCTGACTGAGCAATTTACTCACAGTGTAACACGTGACAGGCAAAACCGGATACCATGATGCAAGGGCCGAGGTAGACACTCATTGTTACCTCTTTGAACGGGACGAACCTGACTTCAGTTAATGAATTACCTGATCGTTGATCACAGATTGTTTTGAACAGTTTCTGTTTCCGTTTACGGAACTATCGTGAGAACTAACAGGAATCTAATTGAACAGCAAACGTGGATATTGAAAACAGTAAATATGAAACGAACCGTTCAATTGAGAACGTGCTGCTACAGCATGCCGCGAGATCAAATAGAGCGCAATTAGCAAGAAGGATTGTGTACGATCTGAAAAGCGATAGACTCTTATTCTACTCGAAACGAAACAACGTACTTCCAAGACGGTGGAGATCGGAATTTCAGAGCTGCAAGCAGTGCAATGTTTCCAACAATTCCGAGTGTACCCGAGGTAGAATGCATGCAAGTGAAAAAGATGTCCAGAGGTGTGAAGAGCATGATGAACCTGCAGGTTGAGTGAAATGAAAAAAAGTGAACAAGGAAGAACAAGATCAGTCGCGGTAAGTGCAATACATTCAGCGTGATCGTTGAATTGGAGCCTACGGTAGTGCGCATGTTTGGGTGCAATATCGCTATGTGCTTCGAGAATCTACAAAAACGGAACTGGTCATTGTGGTTCGAGATGCAAATAATATTCGATATCACATGTAGTTTACTCACAAAACGCCCAGCTCTCAAAGATTCACTGTGAACAACCTTAGCTCGCAGTGGAACTGCAGTTGGACAAGAGGCAATAATTTTGAACAACCATAACACTTATTGTTAGCGATAACTACTACTTTTCTGTGAGAAAATTCTGTGATTCCTCGGTTACAATTCTCGAGAACTCTTTCCTTTTTTTCACATTAATTTATCACACATGTTCGACAGTGAAACGCACAACTTATCGTCTCAAACAACAATCTACGCGTAGGAAATAAAATGCATTCCTGAATCTCATACATCAGTAGTATCTTGTCGAAATCTGTAACTGCTATTTGCACGTTTGTTGACACTTTGTTGGCAATAATCAAGTTAAAGCTGATTGCAACTACTTGAATTGGAGTAATCGAAGTAGGAAAGGAACTTCCTGTTCGAGAGTTACTTTTGTTTCAAGAAATGTTTGCATTGTTTCATTTACAACAAGTACTACAGTGAAACTTATTTTATTCGCAGGGTACATTTTTCTTTCACATCTTTGCATTCGCCCATCGAATGGTCGTTGTTCCTGAACATTTTAGTGTCGGTTCTGCCGTGAGATTTCAGCTCACCTTCCTTGCTGATCTTAATAGTCTGGCTGAAGACAATCGTGAACACCTTTGTGATCGTAGAGTACTTCGAGGCCTGAACTTGATTATTGCTTTTGTACTCGAAAAATATTTTGAGAAATCAAGTCTCGCCTGTGTGTTCACAGACAGCTTCGCGCCGTTGAGTGTGAAGGAAGTGTAGTCGGGCGCAGAGGGATAGTCGAAGATCTCCAGTTCAGCGAGTGCAGGAACGTCGATCGTTGTCTGAAAAAGAGGTAGATATCAAGAGCCGTCGCCATTGTGTAGATTCGCTTCATTTTCATAAAATATAACTTACCGATTCACGAGTAGTGTTCACCGTGAATGAAGATCCTCCGATTGAAGTGTAAGTGAGATCTGAAAGAACGGGTGTGATTCCGGCAGCGTTCTTAACATCAACCTGCCAACACGTAGTCTGCATCCTTCCAGTTCTCTACAATCGAGTCACCATCGTCCCAGTAGAGCGAACCGGAGGCAACACCGTCTGAAAATTAGCAAACTTTCGAAACGCATAATGAAGATGTATAGCAGAATGTGCAGCTAATTTTCAGTTGTATTACTATCGTTTCCTAACTGACTTGCAGGCACAATCAAGAATGAGAAAGGGAGCACGCGGAGAGCTGTCGTTGTGAGAGCAGAAGACTGATGACGAGGAATGATGGAAGACGCTGAAATTAGTGCAATGTTTTGTTATTGGCGCAGTCTAGACAAAGCACCTCTTACGAACGTAGGCGCGTTGTAGGTGGTAGGAGCATCGACAGTTTGTTGCCCAGTAGCAATCTGAGTACAATCGATCAACTACTGACATGAATAGTCAGGCCGTGAACTCACCACTTTGGCGTAGTTGTAATCGTAGACGGAGTAATAGGTATCCTCCGGAATGTAGACGTCAACGCTATCGGCACCCTGAAATTATAAACTTTTCGATAATTGGGCTGTGCCATGATTTTAGATATGAAAAACCGATATGCATGAGAAACTAAGGTTTGAGAAGTCTCGAGCGATACCTTGGTGTACACCGGGGCGACCGTAATCGACGGTCCCCACATGAACTGGTAGCTGATCTCGTGGGTTCGCTCGTCCAGTGGATACTCGAAAAAGAGCGGACGTACGACTGTTTCGCCAGCTGTCGAGGCACGGTAGTGGAGACTGGAATAATGATTGTACCTTGCAATGCTTCTAGGCAACTCACTAGTAGAGGTAGGGCAGGTATCTGTAGCGAAAATCGTTGGCCCTCTTAGTAGCAGCTGCGACACTCGGCCAAACTGCCGGATCTTGCTTCGGAAACTCGAGCGCGTTGTGGTTTCTGCGTGTTATCTTTCCGCTTCTTCTGATATGCTGAAGGACAAGATTAACAAAAGAAACCTGTAGAAGGAGTGGAACGCGCCCATCTGTTGCCATCTCAGACACAGTTCCTCAGTGGTGATGCCGATGAATCCGCAGACATCCGACCCAACGTACGGCAAACCGAACATGTTGAATTCCTGAAGTTTTTGAGTTCCTGTTCAATTGTGTCCATGAGTGCAAAATCGTGTTCGTACCATGACCTCCGAAATGCTCGTCCTCAGATCGTCCCAGTGAGCGGTGTTGTCGCCCAACCAATGGCCCGTGTAGCGACCAGAGGATGGGAACGTCGACCTGAAACACTCAACTGTCCCGCCAGAGATTATTATCACATAGACTCACCTTGCAATCACATTGCTTCTCCTTCCCGTAGTATTCTTCATCACTCCACTCGTCGTCCTCGATTCACTCCATCCGTAGAGATTGTGCGTGTTGTACACTCTAAGAATTGTGATCAACCACTAGTTGTAAAAGCTGATAGATGTATGGTAGTGTGAAACCTGTTCGTTCCTCGCTGAGTGAGCCCGAGCATGCAAAGCGACTCTTGAGCGAGGAAGGAGTTCTGGAGATTGCGGTTGAGATCAGATGGCACGATTACTTCTTCATTTCGGAACTGAGCTCACCTCGCCCCAGTAGAAGACGGAATGCGTTTGATACGGAGGCGAATCAAACTTGGCATCGGATCCGTCCTTGGGGCAGACGATAGGGTACCTGGAGCACATGCTTCCACTTTGCTCTAATGATTACAGGAAGGTTAAAAATGCACAGACCTGTCCTCTCTCGGGTCCCTCTCGTGAGGTGTATTTCTGAAACAGAACATCAATTTTGGAATTCTTAGCAAACCTGACCTTGTGTAGAACACTTGGGGCTCATTCATGTCAATCCATGCTCCGTCGAATTTGACCTGAAAACTGAATTCTTAATTTTGCACCCAAATATTCGTGCATACCTGCTGATAATATCGCTTGAACTCGTCCTACCACCACTCTGCAGTCGCATTCGTCGTGTCGAGAAAGTCGGGAAAGGCAACGTGATGCTCGGGCCACACCAGACCCAGCATGATCTTCGTGTCCTAGAAAGATCAGTCTGGATGCGAAACGAGGAAAAGAAACTCACGCTCGCCATCGGGTACTGGCTCTGAATTTCGGGCTGCACTTGATCCGCGCGTTCCCATTCGATGAAGGAGACGTTCTGAAAGTTTGCTATACAGAGGCACTTTATCCACTGCATTGTTTGCAATATTATCAACTACCTTATCTCTGGCCCTCTGGAAGACGTCATAATCGGATTGCACAGCCGGATCGAAGATGAGGATCGTACTCATGCCCCAGTCGTGCAGTTGATCAACATAGTCGCCGAGACCAGTCCATCGGTCCTATAACAGCCACCACAGTAGTGCTTCTTATTGAAGCCCATCGGCGAACGAGGCATATTGAGTTAACCTACGCCAGTAGTGAAATCCTTTCTCTTATCCATGTAGTCAATATCTGCATATACGACGTCCAGCGGAAAATCATATCCCATGACAGCGGCCACGCGTGTTTTGAGATCGTCAAGAGACTTGTATCCCCAGCGAGAGAGCTGCAAAACATTAGAGTGACATGCTGAGATTTGTCATCGCGCACCTGGAACCCGAGAGCCCAGTACGAAGGCATGAAGGGGCGACCTATGAATGCGTGGTATTGAGCGATAACTTCACACGGTCTGGAACATTTACGTTGACAAAATACATCTGGAGGAATTGAAATTCACGTTGGTCCCGGGAAGAAATACATGTCGAGGAAACCGCCGGTGGTACGGTAGACGAATGCGGGTGCGGGAAGCGTTGTTACCTAGTTACGGGAGTTTCGCTGAAATAGTGGTTTAAAACTCACGTCTTGAGCATTGGAATTGAGAATGAACAGGCCGTGTGCCTTTCCGGATGGTTCGAGAAGCATGTAGAAGGGATGGACGCCTGCTCATATCAATTATTGATCGATCTTGGTGAGTCATACCGTAGAGATTCTGAGAGTGCAGTCCGGTTGAATTGGGTGCATCGCCTCTCGAGAACATTCCCCAAGAGGTGTAGCGGGTGAAATCGTGCTGCGAAGCGTGAGTTGTATCTTGAGAAGATGATAACCAGGTGATCACTAACCTTGAGTGACTGATGGATGTTCTCTCCCCATCCGTACATCTTATCTGACGGAAGCAGTGTAGCGATTTGGATGAATTGGTCCGTGAAGATGAGTCCGCCTGCAATACTGTTTTCCGTATGTCTTTTCGTTTTGGATAATCACCAATTGACGTGTCGAACAGACTGGTTCCATCATCTCTCTTCACAGCGAATGAGAACGGATCAGTTTCTGCGGTCTCAACACGCAGCTTTTCTTCGGAGCCAATCGTCTCCCTGGGCAGGTTGAGTAATGCGGAGGGGTCGTACCTGACAGTGATTGATCCTTTTTTTTCCATAACTACTAACTAGCTGCTACCTCTGTTGTTCCGTGTCAATTCGAACGTTGACAACGCCGTTCCCCAAGTCGGTTTGGCGAAAACGAATTTCGGTGATGTCTTCGTCCCAGGGACTGCGGGGACCTGAACAGTATTCCAATTAACACGGTCAGAAGAATCAGTAAGGTAGGAATGGAATCGAAGAGATTTACCATTGTTCTTCACTAGAATGGTCTCGTCTTCACTCGTCTTCTTTACCACGTATCCAATATTCTCCGAGCTCATGTAGCACACAGGCGTCCCGGTCGGCCCCTGTTCAAGCTTCTATTTAGTTTTTTTTAATAACTGAGATAGATAGTAGAAATAGCGAAAACTCACTGAAGTAGTCTCATCGTAGATGCAGTCTCTGGCTTCGCACGTTTCTTTCGTTGGCACTCTTTCTGGATGACAGTCAATGCGACGATCGATGGGAATAGCGCACTAGAAATCGATAATTGATATTTAAAAAATCTGGAGAAACGTGAAATACCTGAAGTTTCAAGACTAATAGCAATAGAAAGAAGAGTGTCTTCAGGGCTGAACGCGAAACTTCTCTGGGAGCTTATTGGTATTATCTCTATCGAGGAAGAGAAGCGATAAGAGATCATACCAGACTAGAATGTGGCCATTCGATTTCGTTTGTCGTTCTTGATCTTTCCAACTCAGGTGTTTTCAGGCGAGCTCTAGCCTCAAGTCTGGTGAGATTCGGTTGAAAAGTCAAGCTTTGAATGATGTGGACAATGGTCTGTTTTTTTTTTGTAATTGGTGAGAAGCTCAGAAAACAATTTTATTGGTGAATTCATGATACATCACTGATTGATTTCACAGTGATCTTTCTCTCCACGACTGAAATCTTCCGTTTCGCACAGATGCAATTCCTGTAATGATCTGTGAAGGACCTAAATACTCTTCAAACAAACAATGTGATTTCAATAACTCGGTCCCTGATGGATTTACAAAAGAATAGCAAGAGGAAGGTCGGCATGCATGAATAAACATCATTCAGAGTGAACATCTTAGCCAGGAAAATTCGGAAATCGATCTGAAAAAGCACAAACGTATATCAAAAGTACAAAATCTCACGTTGTAGTTGATGTGTGTAACGAATGAATATCCATAGAAGAGACAGTAGATAGTCTGATGAGTTTGGATTATGCCATTCATGAGTCCGGTATAATTCTATCACCTCTAATACCAAAACATTAATTGCGATGATCAACAGAGATGACGCTCTTCTGGAGTCCGCTCTCTCCGCTTTTGAACTGTGATGCTGCAATCGAAAATTGAACAAATACTCAATGGTAATTCCCAACCGTAAGCTTAGATCTGAACTTCCAAATGATAACACCGTACAGCATCATCATTACAACAGCCCAAACGAGATCTGCACCAGTCGTTTCAAGCCAGAAGAGCCGAGTCAGTGGTGTGTCGGTTACCTGCATTGGATACTGACAATAAGATTGTTTTATGCATTTGAGAGTCGCAATCAAGCAGTACCACGGGAAATTGTTCTCCTGTTGGATAACGCTTCAAGTAATAATCGAGGAAAAGGGTCTGAACTCCGATGAAAAGACCTCCGAAGAACTGTATGAGGAAGCAGCTCGGGAGCATGTATCGGTGCTCCCACACCTAAAGCACTCAATTCTTCAATCATTCTTTTGAAGTCACTCGGAAACGATATCAAAGGCAGAATCGTACTCTGTTGTGGTAGAATGGTAGAAGTACCGCAGTCGCTCGGTTCAGACAAAGAATCGGATTCGTAAATGCCTGGCAAACGCGTGTAGAGTGGGTAAGGAAGTAGTAAAGCTGCAATGAAATGCATCGGTCGACATTCTTGGCTCATGAATAGATCAATAAAAAGTGCAGGTGTTCAAGGATCAGTATTGAATGAAATCTGCTCACTTTTAGGTAGAACTGAGATTCGACAAATTCATCGAGAATGACTTTTCCTCTGGTCGGAATCACACAAATTATGTGAACGATAAGTATTGAAAATATGTCATACACCAGTCCGACCTATTCATATTCTCTTGCATTTCTTAACGAATACAATCAATATTGCAAACCTTATAGATAGTAAAGAATGATCCCGAGAAGGAATGATCTGTCATCAAAATGTAAAGAATAATGAGCGTCAAAGGTAGTGTAAGCCAACTCATGATGATAGCAAATAGAATTAGCGCGTTGGTGATGCGAGATATGAACTCATCGTCTGGTTGTACAGACGCATATTCCACAGGCAGCGTCATATAAATGAGACTTGATTCGAAAACCTTAATTGGAAGAAATTGAGAACGAATTGCTGTGTCTGATAGCTATTTGCGCTCTTTGGCCACTCCATGAATGATGGAGATCAATGAAATCCCGGATAATGAAAGGTGAAAATCTCTGCGTTTTTGATTGTGCATTTTTGTGCTCACGTTGAAGTATGCCAAAGACAGATGTTTATCTTCTTTGCGCCAGGTTAATATTTGTACTCCATTTTCACCCATTCAAACATTATTAATGTAATATGAGACAGCAGTCTTGCGAAAAATTGCCTAACTGCACCTGTCTTCACTGCGCATGCCAATTACCGACATAGATACGGAAGAGGAGAGGAGATACTACACGATAGTTACTAACCAACATTCTTCTCAACATGATCGCGGATCTTCTAATGCTCACTCCGTTCACAATCGGAGCTTATGGTGATAATTTAGAAGGTTTCGATACGTATGCAGAAAAGTTCAGTTCTCACTGTGGTCGTTAGCGTTCTACTGCTGTGGATAATTGCGCGAAAGAGCCCGACAGAGATCGGAGGATATCGCAACTTGCTCTTTGTTTTTGTCTCTTTCGACATCGCCTACGCGACTTCCTACTTCACTCTTTATCCAGTAAGGAAATTGAGAGATTCAACTCGCAATGACATGTCAGGCATTCGGAACAATAAATGGTGTATTTTACTTTTCCTCGACCACAATTGTTAAGAAGTGAGCAAGAACTTCGTTTAGGAATACTGTAAGTTACACAGTAACTGTAACAGGGAAATATTTAGATGGGCAGTGACACTATTTTCAATATTTCATCAAAATGTTTCTCTTCTTCTGCTACTCCACTTTGTCTACCGATATTTCGTCCTCAAACGGTAGGCTAAGATTTACATAATGAAGCTATTTTATTTTCAGTCCACAGTATCTTTTCGTTTTCCAATCATGGCAAGGGATACTCTGCCTTGTTCTTGCATTCGTAGTGGAAATGATTGTATGGTGAGACAAGAAAGGTCGAAAAGAATTTTCTTTCCTAGGAAATAGTTTTTCAGGTCACTCATCGAGTACCACTTTTTCACCGCATTTCCTGGTACTACAGAGGCTGCAATTTCGCCTGTTACCAGGAAGTATCCGTATATGAGAGCGGATGAATGCCTCATCGCAGATTACTGGGTGCGATTTTGATTTTTGCTTCAAAATGAGCTTCAAAATCAAAAAATTTTCTTTAGACAGCAGACGACCAGTTCAGATGGTCTCCGTTATTTGCAATGATTTTCTTTTCCACTTGTTTTTCATTTGGTAAGTCCTAATTACCAGTAAATTCAATTCGATGTTTATGTTCAGAAATGGCAGTAATCATGTCGATAACGCTGACAATCATGAAGATATTCCGGATAAACATTATCAGTCCGAAACTTTTGAAGATTCAGAAGCAGTTTTTCTACACACTTCTGTTGCAGGTGAGCTTTTTTTAGGCAGAACACCTTTCAAATTAAATAGTTCAGTTCATAATCCCACTTTTTGTTATCTACATTCCTCCAAACATTCTAATGATCCTTCCTCTAACTCGATTACATATTGATATCGACCCGTTCTTCTTTACTTACTCTACATCAATCTTTCCTCTAATCGATGCTCTGATCGTTCTTATCGGAATAAGAGATTATCGGTAAGTCGATTTCAGATCGAAATCTCATGTTTTGTATTCAGGGTCGTCTTTATGAAAATACTACGGCTTGACACTACTTTTGCTGTATACAAACCATCATCAGTAGTTCAATCGACAAGTCAAATTAGAAGTTGAGAAATGATCAAGTACTAATGCTCTTCACGGGCGCAATCTTCCTCTCACAACCACACGGATAACGCCGTTTCACATCGATTATGTTCCTGAAAAGATACAAGATGGCTTTTCCTTGGTCCAATCCACTCACAAAACAACATACACCACCTGCGATCGGATTGATTTGCAAAAGATGATTAGCAGATAAGAAGGCGAGCGTGGGTACACATCGGTCACAATAAAGAATGTCAAGAAATAAATGCGATAGTCTTTCTGAAGAACAGTTTAAAAGGAACGTGGACTGAAAAACCTCAAAGTTTATGCGATTCACAAACGTTTCGCCGTAAAATGCGCAATACATAGCCTGTAATTACCTTTAAATTTAATTGACCGACTATTTGGAGCATCAAACCTCGAGTATCATAACGAATAGAGCAACACACAATAGGGAGCGAGCACACTTGCTTTCCACAACATCGTTCTTTGTTTTCAGAGCACTCTGAATCAAGATAATCTTCTTGAAAGTATAAAGCTCTCACCATAAACTTTGATCGGAACTTCAAAATCGTCAGGCTATTCAGTAGGAGAGTAAAGAAACAGAACGCAATTATGAAAGTCTCTTTCCAGAAGGCTCGAACATCAGGCGAATCCACAGTCTGATATTAGTGATGTTGCTGATGAATTGTTGAAGACTTACAGCCGGGAACCGCTCGCCGGTCGGATAATGAATCAACTTGTGCTCGACTTTAGTAGATTTATATCCGACAAAGAGTGCGCTGGATAACTGGACGAAGAATAAAGTAGGGAGAAAGAATCGATTGTTCCAAATCTGTTGAACTTCTTTGATTATGTTGAAATCAAAGAAGTCGACAATGCACGGAAGAGCCTACTCTATGGTGAAATAATGGCATGAGCACGGCAGTTGCTCGATTGAGAGAAATCTGAACGTTCGTAAAACCCTGACATGTGTGTAAGAAGTAGTTGACAAAGTAGAACGCCTGGAACAATACAAATAAGATTTCGTAAGTCCGAGTTTACCTACTTTGAGGTACAGTGGTGATTCCATAAACTCGTCACTGAACAGCAACCCCCTGGATGGAATGACGCCGAGAACAAGTTCACATACCATAGCGAAAATATCGTAGACGAGTCCGATCTAAATATGATTGACACCGTGGGTTTTTTTGTGAAACATACTTTGTAAATGACGAAGAACGATCCTGCGTGATTCAGATTTCGACAGAGAACATAGAGAATGATGACAGCTAATAAAATGGTCAAGAGACTCATCGCAGCATTGGCAACAATGAAAGCATTGGTGATGCGGGAAATGAATTGGTCGTCCGATTTCGAAGACATTTGTCGATTTTAGTTGGAGCTGGTGAAGAACACTCTTCAAGTTCCTGTTATGTCCATTACTTCCGCCTGATGTTTGTGTCGTGATTTATTATTAGGGTGTCCGGAAAGTTCCCGTACTCATTTATTTTCTCGGTTGTTTAGAAACTTATTGGGTATTGTTCGGGCTCAATGAGTAGAGGGATCTTTGGCCTATCATTCAAGATTTTGAGCGAAGGGTTTGGATATGCTATGAAAAATTTGCATAATTTACACCAAATCGTTCGAAAAAAGTTTTTTCCGTTTTTTATCTTTATTTCTCCGAATCTTTAGAACGAAAAAAGGAAAACAATTGCTTATCGCCTGCAGCGATTGTGTTGCTACCAAGAAGCAAAATGGGCGACATGCCGAACTCCCCAAAACTCATTGCATCATCATTATCCAAAAAAACCTTGCATTTTCTTTTTTGTTTTTTTCTCAAACGACCAGACCTGCAGATGTCGGTTTGACACTTACCATTTCCTAAGCACCTAGTGAGGATGCAGCCATAAAAGTTTGAGAGGCATCAACAACTACAGAAGCGGAAAATACTTGAAAACAGTAAAAAACAAATTTGAAGCAGATTTTTTAGTTATTTTTCTGGCCTCTTCTCCTCATAACTCGAGAAAGTTGGAATGTTAGATATTCAAAAAAAAGTTCATCATCATCCTCTATCATGGTAACAATCTAGGCTAACAATCTTCGTTCTCGAAAGAGATATAATTTTTCAAAAAAAATGTCGAAAACCCCATCCTATTCGAGTATTGCATCATCAATAGGAAATATTTTATGCAGCTCAGTATCAAATAAAATTCTTCTAGTCACCCTTTGGTACATGCACTGAATGCATTTGACATTGGCTTCTCCAATCACTTGGAATAAATTATTGAGAAAAAAATCCGGAAACTTTCCGGACACCCTATTATGTTCTTTGTACTAAACTTTTTCGATCAAATCAGAGAACGAACTGTAACAAGCGAACTCTGACAAAAAAGAAGTACACATAAGAAGTACACACACTGTTTATTACAATCTTCATTTGAGTTTCTGAACAGAAAATGCTTAGTGAAGTATCGAAACCGATAAATCAGTTAGAATTCAGATATTTTGCCAATCAATCATACTTTCACATGGCAAATGATGGATTGGTCGTCGTAAGTTTTTCTTCTTCGTACATTTCACTTTCCTGGCTACCTACTACCATTTCAGTATTGTGTTGCAAGTTTAAATGAATCAATTCTCAGAATGGTTGCACTCGAATGCCAATATCTCGCCCGATGGATCATGTTCTTCAAGAATATTTGGTCGATTCTCGGCATTTTATTCAACATAATTTTACTTGTGTCTACTATTCGAGCAAAGTATACCTTTTATGGCCTGTTTAATCTTCTTTCAAATAATCGCAGGCATCTCCGGGCAACATTCAACATTTTGATAGCCATTTGTGCTGTTGCTGATATCATGATCGAGGCTGGCTACGCGATTCTTTTGGAGAGATGCCAACAATTGATTTCACAGTGCGGTATACTCGTTGGCGTTCCACTAATCTTTGGAGTCTACTTAGAGATGAGTATCGATCTCTGTATTGTGGTTATGGTGTGTATTTTTTAAACTTCAAATACAGCTGCCTTTCAGTTTCTGCCTATTATGGGCGTTGCATTTGACGTTTCGTGCATTTTTTGCATCGGATTGGACCGAATGTTCGCAATTATTTCTCCTATTCGATATAGAGCAATCAATAAACGCTATTATCATTTGGTGAGTATCTATCGGATAATGCTCGCAATTTTCTCATGTCTACTGTTTCTAGGGTTTTGCCGCAATCATATCCGGTTCTTGCTTGCTCCTCTGCCAATTCATTTTTGCTTCATACGAGAAAAGGTGAAATAGGAACTTCCATTCTGGTAATTGGTGTTGAAGTGGCGTTTGACAAAGAAACAATTAATTTTTCTCTATTTAGAAAGGTATTTTGCGAGCCGATTAGTTTATTTCATGGGAAAGGACTAACCTTGTTCTCTGATTATCTGATCGTTATCAACGTGATCAATGCTCTCGTGTATGTCACTATCTGGCTGTTTTTAAGATCTCAAAAGGGTTCGCTTTTCAGTAAACAAAATTCAAAAATCTGAATCATTCAGAAGCTCCAATGATGAAACGAGTTATGAAATCGTTGTTTATTGTCGCAGCAGTTGATGTTTTCGGATGGATAATAACACCAGCTCTTCTTCACGTCTCAGCTTTCTTGGATCTAGATTGTTTGTTTCCCCCACTTATCATCACGGGTTCTCATTTTCAGCACATCAGATGTTCGCTTGGCTAACGTTCAGTAGGGTTTTCATAAACATAACTTTGTCGTCCAGACTCTTCATTTATTATTCAACAAGGTGGGCTTGGAAAGAGGAAACTCTAAAAATATGATTCCAGTTCTGATTACCGAACCGCGATATCAGAATATCTCTTTGGAAATTCAAGGAACAATACAATTGCATCCATACATAATTGATGTTATGCGATGCGTGACTGACTTCAACTTTCGTAATATGTCTTTGTTTGTTCGATTGTGTTGGCGATATCAGTGATAAACAATGTACAAGTTGCGGAACACCTCCGTAATTGTCCATCAAGTGTTCTCAGTCTGGATTACTGCAGTGACAGAAAATAGCAATTGCACTTCGAAGCCATAATAGAGATAACTGTTGTTGCGTAATCACTTTGTGCGATGGACTGTCTTCACATGCTGTTTCATGTTATCCGTTCTGGCGAACCTCTTCGCGCACACAGGGCATCCCTTGTCCTTGATTCCGTCGTGTCGGTTTAGGTGCCTTCAATTCGAATCACTACTCCGATCTTCATCAGTTATCTCTAACCGTTTGAGCTCATCCTTTCTGACGTATGCCTTTGAGCATCCCTCATGCGTGCATTTGAACGGTTTGATGTGCAAGTGAGCGCCGAGTATGTGCGGGTCGAGATGCGATTTCTTGTAGTATCTACAAATTTCCTCCACTGGTAGCGCTTGAAATGTAAACCTACCTCTTGTCACAATACATACACTGGTATCGCTTCTCGCGTCCCGGAGATCTGGAAAATGACAATGAAAAAAGAAGAATGAAATGATCACGAAAGAACGAGTTAAAACATGATTGCAAAAAGTTGCCTTGTATGTTCCGGAGGCGTGCTAGGGGAGAGCTCTTCTGCGTATGACGATTCAGGAGAAGTGATCGCCGCATGATTTGTAGTCAAATCATTTAACGATTGAGCGTCATTCGAGACTGAACAGCTGCCAGACAATAAAGGTCTTCCTGTGAGTTCATAAGAGGCGGATCGCGAGAGAATCGATCACCACAGACCTAGAGCGGCAGTAGGAATTTACATATTTCAAAAATTCTGGAAAAATTCATGAAAGTACTTTGAACTATGCTCTTTCAAACTGCGTTGGCCGAATATTTTTAAAAATTTTATTTTTCGAGTACGGGCGTCTTGAAGTGATAGCCCTGTGATAAAATTATCAAAATGCAGTTCCGAAAAAGGGCCATAACTTTCTTCAAAATTGAGCTAGAAACTTTTTAAAAAGCGGAAAATGTCGAGGAAAGATCCCTCTACAACCTCCAATTGATATAGTCATTCCATGTCAAATTTCTGGTGCGGGGCGGTCGGTTGAGTAAACTTTTAGCGTAATTTTTGAAAACG
>LS489020.1:603673-651727 GCA_900490845.1 Pristionchus japonicus | reverse complement strand
AACTGCATTTTGATAATTTTATCACAGGGCGCCAACTTCAAGACGCCCGTACTCGAAAAATAAAATTTTTAAAAATATTCGGCCAACGCAGTTTGAAAGAGCATAGTTCAAAGTACTTTCATGAATTTTTCCAGAATTTTCGGAGACCATGACTTCCTACTTCCGCCCCATGGTTGATTCTCTCGCGATCCGCCTCATAAGGAACGGCAGCGCTCTGGGAGTTTGGGTGCATGAGGAATGTCCATTCCTAAATGGGATATTCATCCTTGTATTTAAATCATGATTCTCACCCTATCGTTAACTTCGTCAGTGGGAGAACCACCAATGATTTCACACACAGATGGATTCGGAGAGTATGTTACTTCTGGGAAATAATGAGCCGGAGAGCTGGAAAGAGAGCCAGTCGATCCCCGACAATCGATACAGCAGTCGTAACATTCATTTGCATTGGGAACACAAATGATCTCCGATTTGTCGACTGTGAAATCCGTTTGAGGAGGACAGAATGAGTATGATTCCTCGAATGACGGAATCTGAAATAGCCAATGACTTTTCTAATGATTTTTTTCTCACCAGATAAGATTGTTCATCCAAATCCAAGTAGCCGATGTGGTGCTCATCCGGAACATAAGAGAAGGTATCTATGTTGCATGAATTACTCTGACAATTGTTGGTATGCATACCGTAGTTGCTCAGAAAAGGCGGTTCGTCTTCAACATTTGGCGGAGGCGTGAGCAACGGCGGTAGATCGAATAAGTATCTGGCAGCAAGAAATAGACCACCAGCAAGGACGATAAGATAAGCGAACCTTCCGTCAACTCGAATTGAGAAATCGTCGGATGGGCAGCGCATAGCATGATACATCTCTTGAGCGAGCGGAGTGTGATGAGGGCTGATAAGGAAAGGCAAGGGGGTTAAATGATGCTTCACTCCACGCGTCTTATCACCAGGGAAATACGACGCCGGAACTATTGGGAATTTGCAGATACGGGCGTTATGTGTCCAGACAAATTGATCTTTATGACGTGTGCCTTAACTAGCAGTTTCCTCGATCTTCATATATTCAGTGTAGTCGTCAAGATTTCGAGGGAGACCATTTCAGTAATGGTTTCAGTTGTTTAGGGAAGATGTTTATACACAAAGTTTGCAGACGGCACTTCAGCTGACAAACATGCTACGCCACTTTGTTTTGAAATGTTTCTCAACATTCTCGCATTTCGAAAATATCACTCATCGATAATTTCGAAATTCCTTTAACGTTCAATAGATTGATGACCATTGCGAAAACGAATTCGACTCAAAAAATATAACAATAGGAAAGGCTTGAGACAATACACATTAATGATTCGCGAGACTTTCAGAAAAGCATATATTTTAGAGATTGTTAGAGATATTCGGGTAAGAGGTATGTTCAGTTTCCAAGAGATAGAATCATTTTTCGTTACAATCCTCATAAAGCAGCTCATGCAAGACTGTGCCGAACAGAATGCGTGACTGTTGTAAGTTTTCGGTGGGGCTTGAAGAACCTTCTGAAATTCGCAACTTACAATGAATCATCCGATCGTGAAACTCACAAGAAGGCTTGAATAACTTCCTTGCGGACTGGTTTGAAAAACAGTAAGAGAAGGTAGGTTGGACAGCAGGAGTACAGATCAACAATGGAATAGTATAGGACGAATGAGGAGCGCAGATCTCTCTGAAATATTTAGTGTTTAACTTTTCTCAAATGTTTTACAAACATTGAAATTGACATCCAAAACGAAAAGATGGGTGAAGTATACGCAATAGGTAGTCTGAAGATACAAAATTAAGGATCAAAAGATTGACTTAATGGCGAACCTCCATTCCCACAACAGCAACCGCAATGCATAACAGCGATCTCGCTTGCCTGCTGTCTGGAGTTTCGTTGTCCGTTCGCTTTGTGATGGCATCCTACCAAATTTGACATATTTCCCTACTTCAGTTTAGACGTCGATCACGAACCACGAGCTTATCTCGAAACCGCCAAAGCACAACGCTGTAGAGGGATATCATGATGGCACAATTCGAGAAGATGAACACAAAGGTTCCTCTCCAGAATGACCGAATATCAGGAGTGTCCTTAGGCTAAATACGAAGGTTCAATACAACAGCATTTTGACCATATGAACTACCATAGGAAATCGTTGTCCAGATGGATAAGGAACCAACTGGAGATCGTGATATTGAAGTGAAAGCAATCCCAGAAATATTCCTCCGCATATTTCACAGAGAAAGCAAATATGAACGGAATAACGATAGTCCCAGATCTATTAAGCCATTGAACCTATGTATAACTCTGAAAACCTACCCGGTGCAAAAAGAATGGAGACAGCACGGCTGTTGCTCTATTGAAACAGATAAAATTGTTTGTGATGGCTTGGCAGGAATGCAGAAAATACACGAGAAAGTAATAAGACTGGAATGGATATCGTGCGAAAGTACAGGGTGCGCCAAAATTACCCGGACTAAGTTTGAGATCTTCGTAAAACTCAACCACTCGACTTAGCCTCACCCCCACTAGTTCACTAAGTAGAGCATCCTATAATATATACCTGACAACGGTTTCAAAGCATTAGCCCAGATTAGCGCTTCGCCGGAAATAATCGAACTGAACTATGTGTGACAATTGCACTGTGTATGAAAGAACAATCATGCTCATAAATTTATTTCTTCCCTACAAAATATTTCAGATATACTTCCACTGCACATATGAGCCCGTTCGCGTAAGAGTCGGACAAGGGCTGGCACAGCCCCAAAAGACCGATTCTCTCAAGGCATGTGATTTGGGGTTCTCGAGGGTGCTGATGACGCTGGACACTTTCATTTTCCATTTTGAGCCTCCGTTGGCTCCAGACGACGTCACGTCGAAATCGGCTTCTCGACTGCTACTCATCCCTCGTAATCGCGAAAATTAAGCCAGTATGGCCCCTAGCGCAGAATTTCATGCTGATCACGCCTTTCTAGTTCATTTTTCATGAATAGTAAAAATTAATTTTGAAAAATCGATCTAATGACTCCGTCAAACGCGGGCTTAGCTTTTTGTGTAGATCGATCCGCCTTGACGAGAGGATTTCAAATCTATGTTTATTGTCTCACACAAACGTCAGAAAACTTCTAGTGGAGGCAAATAGTGCCGAGAAAACGGTCTGAAACGGCGTCCTTCGCTTTGATCTACCTTCCTCGACCCTCTTCCTACGTGACCCCGACGAGAGAGTGTACGGAGAAGAGAGAGCGCAGAGAGGTGGGAGGAGGGGAAGGACGAGACAGGGGTAGATCAAAAGGATGGACGTCGTCTCAGACCGTTTTCTCGGCACTATTTGCCTCCACTAGAAGTTTTCTGACGTTTGTGTGAGACAATAAACATAGATTTGAAATCCTCTCGTCAAGGCGGATCGATCTACACAAAAAGCTAAGCCCGCGTTTGACGGAGTCAGTAGATCGATTTTTCAAAATAAATTTGTACTATTCATAAAAAATGAACTAGACAGGCGTGATCAGCATGAAATTCTGCCCTAGGGGCCATACTGGCTTAATTTTCGCGATTACGAGGGATGAGTAGCAGTCGAGAAGCCGATTTCGACGTGACGTCGTCTGGAGCCAACGGAGGCTCAAAATGGAAAATGAAAGTGTCCAGCGTCATCAGCACCCTCGAGAACCCCAAATCACATGCTTTGAGAGAATCGACCTTTTTTGGATGTGCCAGACTCACCCCGGACTTGTCCGATTCTTTCGCAAACGGGCTCATATGAGCCCGTTCGCGTAAGAATCGAACAAATCGTAAAGCATCTGGCACAGCCCAAAATGGTCAATTCTCTGACAAGTTGGGATTTGGGGTTCTCGACAATGCTAAAGACGATGGTCATGTTCATTTTTCATTTTGAGCCTTCGTTGGCTCCAGACGACGTCTCGTCGAAAACAGTCTTTTAACGAAAACAGTCGGAAACAGTCTCCAACTGCTACCCTAAAAATAAGTGAAAATGGCTCTAGGGCTAAAAATTGGTGGCGGTTACGTCTGTAATTTTTATTTTCTTCTAATTTCAAAAATATTTTTGTTACAAAATGCAACTTTTTATTGCCTCATTTGTAAGAAGAGCGACCTATACAGGAATGTCCGGCGTGAGGTGAGGATTCTAAAAATATTTTTTTCAGAATTTTAAAATATATGAGCGACTATCTGAGATTTTGAACTTACCCGTGGCACTAGGCCAAAAGGGCTATACGAGGGATCCGGCCCATACCTGCACAGGTGACAGTACTCGGTAAGCTGAGAAGGTGGACCACATTGGGAACGACCGCGACGCGTCTGAGCGCGGGAAAAGAGCGCGGGAAATTTGAAAACGTTTTTTGGCGAATATTTTCTAGAGGCGCCTAATCGATTTCATATTGGTGCCATCTGGCTCCTATGTGCCCACAGAGCATTTGCATACTGGTTTCAAGCTGGCGCGATTTCATAATGATGACGAAATCTGCTGTCTCATTTTTCAAAAATTTGTACAAAACCGGGGTTTGAAAAAAGGGGGATTTTTATTTTCGAATATAATACTTCCTTCCAAGAAGATTGCTTATCGTAAAACAAAAATAAAAAATCCGAAAAAATTTCCAACCGAAACGGTTTTATTTAGGATTTTGTGAAAACTTACTACATTTTTTCATTTGCCGTTGCTTATTGCTTATCGTAGATTCTCAAATATCATTCGAATAGAAGTTTTGCACCTCCACGCAAACATTTATGATCATTAAAGTTGATTTCACAACAGTTCACAACAGATTTACAGTAATTCAGCCATCGCAAACTGATTTTTTTCAAAATGTATTTATAAAAGTCAGTGCACGATTACATGGAGGGCAGAATACTGTATGTTGGGTCTAGATAAATTACTGAACTACTGTACTGTGCCTTGGCGCACAGTAATTGAAGTTTCTCCTTCATGACTTTTGAAGTCATTTTCGGACCATGACCCCGGGTTCATGGTTTTGGTCCAAAAATGACTGTGGTGAAATCAACTTTAATGATCATAAATGTTTGCGTGGAGGTGCAAAACTTCTATTCGAATGATATTTGAGAATCTACGATAAGCAATAAGCAACGGCAAATGAAAAAATGTAGTAAGTTTTCACAAAATCCTAAATAGAACCGTTTCGGTTGGAAATTTTTTCGGATTTTTTATTTTTGTTTTATACCTCTTGGAAGGAAGCATTATATTCGAAAATAAAAATCCCCCTTTTTTCAAACCCCGATTTTGTACAAATTTTTGAAAAATGAGACAGCAGATTTCGTCATCATTATGAAATCGCGCCAGCTTGAAACCAGTATGCAAATGCTCTGTGGGCACTTAGGAGCCAGATGCCACCAATGTGAAACCGATTAGGCGCCTCTAGAAAATATTCGCCAAAAAACGTTTTCAAATTTCCCGCGCTCTACCGCGCTTCAGACGCGTCGCGGTCGTTCCTAATGTGGTCCACCTTCTCAGCTTACCGAGTACTGTCACCTGTGCAGGTATGGGCCGGATCCCTCGGATAGCCCTTTTGGCCTAGTGCCACGCATGTGAAGACATTTGTTCAAAATCTCGGATAGTCGCTCGTATACTTTTAGAATGGCGATAAATAAAGTGATCTGAAAACGACGTCCTCGCCCTTGTTTACTCCCTTCCCTGGCCTCGCTGACCTTCCATCCCCTTTGATCTACCCTCTTCCTCCCTCTCGTCGGTCTCTCTCCTCTGCGTCTCTGGCGCTCTCTCCGCTCACTTACTTTCACACACTATCTCGCCTCTTCTCATCTGAGTGACAAGAAGATTTCACTAGCAAACGCATTCATTACTTGAACTCTGAAGATGAGTTTGAAGAAGAGCTGTGAGCATGCCCAATACCGCAGAATATCGTATCTGTGTTATTATTGTTGATTCAAATTTGTCGTTACAAAAGATTTATAAAAATTCAAGTAATGAATGCGTTTGCTAGTGAAATCTTCTTGTCCCTCAGATGAGAAGAGGCGAGATAGTGTGTGAAAGTAAGTGAGCGGAGAGAGCGCCAGAGACGCAGAGGAGAGAGACCGACGAGAGGGAGGAAGAGGGTAGTTCAAAGGGGATGGAAGGTCAGCGAGGCCAGGGAAGGGAGTAAACAAGGGCGAGGACGTCGTTTTCAGATCACTTTATTTATCGCCATTCTAAAAGTATATATTTAAAAATTCTGAAAAAAATATTTTTAGAATCCTCACCTCACGCCGAGCATTCCTGTATTGTTCGCTCTTCTTACAAATGAGGCAATAAAAAGTTGCATTTTGTAACAAAAATATTTTTGAAATTAGAAGAAAATAAAAATTACAGACGTAACCGCCACCAATTTTTAGCCCTAGAGCCATTTTCACTTATTTTTAGGGTAGCAGTTGGAGATGAAACAAATAAAAGACTGTTTTCGACGAGACGTCGTCTGGAGCCAACGAAGGCTCAAAATGAAAAAAATGAACATGACCATCGTCTTTAGCATTGTCGAGAACCCCAAATCCCAACTTGTCAGAGAATTGACCATTTTGGGCTGTGCCAGCCCTTGTCCGACTCTTACGCGAACGGGCTCATATGGAATGGTCATACTATTTGCTAGATACTAGCAAATGTTCGACCTGGATTGATCACCCATGTGGGCGTTTGAATATTCAAAAGTTGACAAACCGCATGTGCTAACTTTAGACCTTTGCTTGGTCATAATTCAAAAACCATTCACCGCAGAACAGCGCTATTCGTGGGTCATGCTCACTAGCACGGCTACTCGCTCTTCTATAATGGAGAAAGTTGACAGTCCATTCTCCGTTGTGGAAAAAAATAAACAACATGAGGACTAAAACCCAAGTCCGCGTACCTTGACTGTCTTGATTCAAAAAATTGTTGTAGCAAACGATGAGCTTATAATCACCAATACACTTTTCGATTGATTGACTGAATAGATGCGATTTTCATCTGGCATGCTAGTTGGCCTCTATACTTCCTTCGATAAATCTTGGAGAGTTAAATTTAGAAAAGTTGATTCAGCGATAATCTTGATATGCCACATAAAATATGCGAATGTTATGTAAATTTCAATCGTGGATATGAACTCCTAAGTAGGGCTGTCAGGGTGAAGAAAAAGAGGGGAGATGAAGAGACAATTTCCCCGCTCTCTCATTCCTTCTTCGTGAAGAATGACCCGGTCTGCCTCGTTCTTCATGAAGAATGAGATCTTCTTCGTGAAGAATGCCTAATAAATGAGTGATTTCGAGGGTCCCAGATGTCGTAATCGAATAAAAACTTGGTTCCAAGCATAGAATCTTATCTCTGGTGTCCCGCCCCAAGTTGGAATCAAGCAGAAGGGGGTTTCCAAGTTTGGATCAATTACAGTACTCCATCCCCGAGCTCGCAAGTTCGAATCAAGCCAATACGCCGGTGCTCGATTCCAACTTGGAAGCTACCGAGAACGGCCATAACCATCGTGTCTAGTGCGCAACTAGCCTATTAGGTCTCTCGAACTACCTCCTTCCAAACTTGGGCGCGGCTGCGCCCATCTGGCTACGGTCCCAGCAAGATTTTAGATGCGACCGGAATCACTGGGATTGCCGCGCTGGGTTCGGATACTGTATGAGGTAGCCCACACTGTCGTCAATCGTTAGTGATATCTCTGGCTAGAGAAAAGCTACCGAAATCCAATAGAGGCGGACCCAAGTTGGAATCAAGTAGTTTTGCAAGTTGGAACCAAGCAGATTTCCCCTTTCCTATGGAAAAAAACTATTAGACTTGATTCGAAGTTATGGCGGCACATCAGAGTGAGATGCTGCCACTCCTCCAACGACTCTTTCACTCCTCAATTCCTCTCACTGACCCATGATAAACGATTTCCTAAACTTTCGATTACGACCTAGTCCTAAGGTTCATGTGAACGAGCATGAAAAGTTACGTCTGGGGCCAAGTTTTTGTCTGATTTTGACAAGGGGGTCACTCAAAATCATTCAGTTCTTCACGAAGAAAATCTCATTCTTCATGAAGAAGACCGCGTCGTCTCTCTTCTTCACGAAGAATGAGGCCGACTCGCGCGCCTTTGTGAGAGAGAATGAAGAATCAAATCTCGTTCTTCACCCTGACAGCCCTACTCCTAAGCCAAGGTATGTTATGATAAAATAGGAACAAATTTCAATCCCCGTTTGACTTTGAAGTTACACGATGAAAATCACAAAAACTGTGAGAATCACGTGAAACACAATTATGTTGCACTTTACAAAATTAATTCCTTCTCAGCAACTCGTAGCTTGACACCAATGCGGCTTAGGTGTTCTGTAGTAGAGTGAATTACCTTCCTACGGTAAGCGTATGAGCTTCTAACAACAGCTAGTTTTAGAGCAGCAGCCTCTCAAAGTTTCCAAAGTCAGCGGGAATCTTGATTTTGACCTGTACCAGTTTGAGTAGCTAGTACTCAAGAACCGAAAGCTCCCGTCCTAAACCAAAAATATATTAAGATGCCCTGATATAGTGCTGCAAGTGTTTGCAAGGATAGCTCACGGGGCTTGCTTTTGATTTAATTATACCAGATTACACGAGTCCGGGTAATTTTGGCGCACCCTGTAGAGACATTATTTCTCACTTTCAGGAATGGTTGAGACTCCATGACTTGATCGTCGAGAAAGGACCCGCGAGTTGGCAGTACTCCTATCGCATGCATGATAATCAGAGCGAGTATGTCGTTCAACAGGCCGATCTTCAAAAAGTATACAATATTTTCCATACGACGAATGGGTCTCGCTCGCTCATCTCTCATGCATAGGCGAGAGAGTAGAGATTTCTACTACTGTCAATACAAATTAAGGGATGAGCGAGACCCATTGATCTTTCAATTCAATAAAGATACTAACCTTGTACATAGTGAAAAATGTGCCTCTATGATTGTGATTTTTCATCAGCACATATATAGTTACCGATCCTATTGGAATCGTAAGCATACTGACTCCAAGCTGGGCTATATTCAGCGCGTTGATAAACTGAATAACCAGGGGACTGTCCTCCTCCATTGAAATCGCTGCTCAGAAGATCACGTGGTTGACTATGCGATCGATGTGCGATTATATCAACAATAAAATGCATCTATTAGAAAACAATGATCAGATTGTACTCATACAAATGACACATCGCGTGACTTGAGAATTCATAGATGAACGTGGTGATAATCAAAGCATTGCAATTTAACACGAAATTATTTATAAGGTCACAATAGGGCGTCTTCTTGCAGATATTGTCGATCAGGCTGTGCTCGTTTGCCATTTGGACGCTTGAATTGAGGTCGTTGTCGTTTTCTTCTTCTTCGAGCAACACATAATCCCTCTAAAAAATCATCAATAATCGTTTCTAACTCGTTTGGAAAACCAACAATGAGATGTTGACAACTTTGTCTCTAATTGGTTTGTAGAAAATGATGAGAAGATACGATGGCAAGCACGAGTAGACATCGGTAACACCGAAGAAGAGCACAAAGAATATTCGAAAATCCTTCTGAAATTTGCAGTTCAGATTCGCATTCTTCTCTCGCATCACCTGAAAGTTGATGTGTGTCACAAACGAATGGCAGTAGAATATACTGTAAGCCGCCTGGAATATTGCCCCTGCAGATTTATTCCATCAAAATTGTACCTCGGAAGCCGTGACAATAACTGAGACGCACAGTAATGAGAAAGCTCGTCTATTGGCTGCAGTTTCTTTCTTGGAACGCGGGGCGTTCTGAACATCTTGTCGATTTGGGTCACTGTTTCTTCCTGTCAGCTAACCATAAGCTTCTCGCGAAACTTCCACACTACAACGCAGTACAGCACGGTCATAGCTATGCAACTTGCCAAGGCGGTAATAAAAGTCTTCAACCAAAATGTTCGAAGTTCCGGAGTATCGGCAGTCTGAAGAATTTAATCAATGCATCTAATGCATAATTGTATCTGAAAGTACGAACCATAGGAAACCGTTCGCCGGTTGAATAGTGCATCAAATACAATTCGAGATGGAGAGATTGTTCAGCGAGATGCAAACCAAGGCAGAACTGGACGAGAAAGCAGATTGGAAGAATGAAACGATTGTCCCAGATCTATTATAGTAATGTTAGAATCTGAAACATGCCTCTGAACCTTTTCATGGTACATAGGAGCCAGCACAGCCGTGGCCCTATTCAAGGAGAGAAGCAAATTCGTTGCTCCTTGACACGTATGAGTGAAATAACTCACCGAGTAGAAAGTCTTTAATGGAATTAGATCTATGTGCGGTGCTAAGAGTACAACTAAAATAAACTTCTTACTTTCAGATATAGCTGTGATTCCATGAAGTTCTCGCTGATCCATTTGCCTCTTGTCGGGATCACTCCAGTAATGTGAAGGGAGACCAGCGAGAGAATATCATAGACTAACCCGACCTTAGAACTAACTTATTTCGTGGAACTCACATGGTAATGGTACCTTGTAGATAGTGAAGAACGACCCAGAGTAGGCTCTGTCTTTAACGAGAACGTGGAACACGAGAAGCGCTAGTGGCACCGTCAAAGCACTCATGAGAACATCGACAGCGATGAGTGCGTTGGTGATGCGAGAGACGAGTTGAGTGTCCGTCAGCATTACTCAAATGAATTCGTACCAGACAATGCATTTGGAGGAAACGATGATTTGCAACGATTACAATAACGGAACAGAAAAGGAGATACAATTTGCTTGGCACGAGACTTCCGGATTGTATCGCGTAGGCACGAGGATTGGTATACAATTTGACCATGTGTCTCTACTTCAAAAGGAAAATTGTTGGCAAGTATTAGGATGCATGCCATCTATCGATACGAACAATCGAGGGAGAGATTGCTTCTGCCGATAACACCCTCAGCTCCCTCGATAACCAAAGAACAGAAGCCCACACAGCACTACATTTTCACAACCACAAATAGTTGTATCCGCGAATCACAGTTTTCAATCAAATTATATTTGTATAGGTTTATCATATTTGAGGTAGGCGAACGGTCGATATGGCTCGCCGCATATTGCACAGGGAATGGCGGAAAGACAATGGCAGATATTACAAGAGGAATACTCGTAAGGATTGCAGCTAGAGATCGATGTCTTGACCCGATTCGTTCGAAATTCGTAATTATGAATCGATTTCGGTGTTTTTGGTGCTTCGAGACCGCGGTTTCACAGAAGTGTTGCGTGAGGCGGGTATGAGTGGACTGAAATGGATTCCATAATTTCAAAATGAACTAACTCTTTCAATTGCTCACCTTTTCTTGTTATTCCTCGCCGTATCCGAAATGAGGAACTCTATGTGCACCAACACGACAGGATACTGCAGCAGATAGACGAGATACATCAACGCATCAGCGTAGAAATAGAACGTGAACCAGTCTTGGTCGTTACTGAAGAAGTTTTGTTTCATTCTGCTCAAAAGCATTGAAAACTCACGCGAAATCGTAAATTTCATCAAACACTTGCAGCGTGTGGTAGGGAAGGTTGATGAGGACCTGAAACGATTTCAATATTCACAAGTTTCGTCACTCAGGATGTGCGGAAACTGCAAGGAATGAAACAAACCTGTGCGGTGGCCATCATCAAACACCGCTTGATCGCCTTGCCTCGCTTTTTGTTGCATAACTGAAAATTTGTATTCGTTTGAGAATGAAATGTTGGCTGTTAATGGCAATTCTGAATTGAGAACAGAGGAGGAAACTCACCCTAACATGCTCTGCTGACTGGATCTTCATGCCCGATTCCTGATCGCCGTGGCTCTTCTTCCTGGGCGCTTTCGTCGACGAGCCATTGCTCGCGCCTGACAATATCTCAGTTATCGCCGAACTCCATCTTCGTCATGGCATCTACACTCTAATGCGACGAGATAAGTGGGGAGAGGGAAACGTACCTCTGAACAGCACCATGTGCGATGTGGCTCTGCCTGTGCTCGTTGTCGCAGTACTCCTGGACACAACCGTCTCGTTGAACTTGCTGAAACGGGCAAAGTAGAATGAATTTATCCTTTATGAACCACTTGCTCTCTCAACCCTTGTGATCTCTCTCAACCTCCTATATTATCAGATTAGAAGCGCAGAGTGTTTCGCGGAATTTCATTCGCACATCGTGTTTCGCAAATTAGACTCGCGTGCAAGAATTCTTGGTACTCAACACTGTTTCCAAATTTTTAATCGTCGCTTCTAGTCTACACTTTATCAGCTCATTGTCAAGGATTGATTAGGTTTACTGTATCTCGTGAATCGTTATCACTTTTCCGCCAGATAATCTTGCCGCGAAGCCTAATCGGAGCATATTCTTGGTAAATCGGGAAAACTCATGTGGTTAGTGCGAATTCTATCCCTAAGTATGGTCTATCAGCCTAATACAGGTATTCATAGATTTGTGATGGTATGATCTCGCATGGTAAAGTGCATTTTCTTTAGTCTAGCCTAGCCTAATTGCCCATCCTCTGTAAAACTGAGCAAGTCATGTGGCAAGTGCGAGTTAGACCATCGCCACTAGCTCTGACGGCAAATACACGACTTCTTAGTTTTTCGAAAGTCTGATCTCACGTGGTAAAGTGCTTGCTCCAGATGAGAACTCCCAGATCCACAATGAGAGTGCAGATAAAGGGGAGAAGGTAGGTGGAGGACATCTCGAGCACTGAGAACCACGAGGCAGTGGTGGGGCTGGAATGATCGGGTTGAGCTTTTTAGAGTCAACATGGGTGGGCAGATAAAATACATTAGCTAAATTTAGATTGAAAAATACAGAAGCTTAGTTTGAGCTCCTACAAAATTTTCTCTACTAACGCATCTGGAAGTAAACATCTAGTGTGCTTGGAACAAATCCGGAACCACTCTATGGAAACCAAGCGGAGATAATCGCGCAACGTTTGACTCGACAGTCTCTAGTATCAACAATGTATGCACTACTCGAGACTCTTAGATGAACGACACTTACTCGATGTTAGTGAAGTCCGTCTCGCATGTTACCATACGCGTTCCGTTTTCGTCCTTGAACACTCTGTCGGTCATCAGGAACAGAGCCCAAATCTGGAAAGATTAAAGATCAACGTATTATCCGAGATCGAACAGGTTTCCTTTCTCAAGACCCTAGTATCTCTTGTACGAGTCATGTTTTCCACTCCATGTGCTGTAACTGTGGTGAAGCGTACATCGAATTTCTCACGAGATTCGCGTGAAACATCTGCCCTCACGTAACTCGACCAGTGGTACAAAACACGCAAGTTGCACGCCATTGATGCTGGATGAATAGCATTCTTCAAAGAAGTCTAATTAGAGACCAGAAGTACTTGGTCATTCCGCCTTTTGATGAATAGTACGCATCTTTCAAAGAAGCGAACTTGGAATTCGCTCTGCATGAGCTCTTTAGCGTTCATTCATCGAACGATCTCTACGATCTTTTGAATCAAACTCAGCTTTCGGTTCAATACCGTACGCCCACCCGCGACAAAAACAAGCCTCATAGACCACATCCGGTTCGCGTGCAGAAATAATTATAGTCGTGAATGAGTGCGGCTGGCGACAATTTTGTTATGGCCTGCCTGTTTTTATGGTATATTGCGCAGGATACAGGGTGCAAAAACGCGTAAAATATGCAAAATGAGAGGGTTTTATTGTTTCCTGCAGAGTGATCTTCAAAAAGCGGTAGCCGCAATTGGTCACCTGAGTAGTGATGCTGAAGAGGAGCACCACGGCCAGAATTCGCCTTTCGTCAAGAAGAAATCCGATGCATCCTTGTTGCATCATCTGCTTGAGTGGGAAGAGAAGAATGGCGAAGCGTTGAGCGAACATTACGACGAATCTGCAAGGATTATCATCAAAAAGCTCCCCCAATCCATGATTTTCAGCTTTCATCTTTCTCTAACTCTAACGATACGTGAATTCTGTGGCTGGCTTCGTCACTTCTCTATCGCCCGATCGCTTGTCAACTTACCGCACACAAAATGTGTGTCTTCAACCTCGGTGATCTAACGCACGCGCACACAACCCAATAAATCCCCGCGAAACTCATTACTTCGTAGGTTTTTCTTGGTACTGCTGAGGTTGCTGGAAGACCGCAAACAGAGCCAAAAGCGGAAATATGGTTAGGGAATGACGAGAAGTGAGTTTCTATCTTTCAGAATCAAAGATGGTTGACTTACGTCCAATTAGCGAAGCATGCAGCGATGTTCATCAGAAACGGCGTCACTTTGCACGTGAAACTCCCTGAAACAAATATTTCTATAAATTTTCTCTCCGAGACCCCTGAAAGATGCATGTCAACGGGCCATTCAACCGAACATTTCACCGACAACACTCCTTGTGTTCCAAAAAAGAGTTTGCTCTCGCTAGACTCGAGCCACGTCAGTTCCACGAGTTTCACCCACCCAGCTCATTTTAGTGTCAGGTTGATACTTGGAAAACCTCTGCTGCAAGAGTGCTTCCGGCATTTATCTCTGCCTTTCCTGCCAATTTCAGACATCGCTACTCACCCAATGCATAGTTTGCTCATCGGGTTCATTCAGCACCCTCCTCGCACCGAAAGAAATTCGCAATTAAGACAGCGGAAGACTTTCTGTTGCCATTTTCACAAAGATCTGGCCTCAAGACCTAGACTTTCTCCCCGCAGTACTTTCAAAGAGTGCGCAACGTGCCATTTCCCTTCCACTTCTACTTCTTTCGCGGTTTATTACTTGGGGATAGCCCCGTCTCATATTCCGCCCCTGGTTATTAGTGTTCTTTATTCGCTATTCTATCGTTGTATTCGGGGAATCCGAGACAGACACATTCATCGATACGGCATATAAAGGCGCCGGATAAAGCGAGCAAACCCTATTTGCTAATTGTAAATAAGCGGAAGCATGTGACCGGCAGCCGTGAAATAGGCCCACAACAATTGAGGTCCCCTTCCTCATCTCTTTTCTGCGTGAATCTCAACAAACATCTACTGCGAACCAGAAGAGACGCGTACCCGACGCATTTGTGTACAGTGTGAAGCGCAAGGTCTCTAATAACCCCCTAGCCTTTTGGTCTCAGTCACGAGTCACTCTCAAAATCACTCGAAAATGTGGTGAATTCAGCTGGTCATGGCTTGGAATAGCCCTCCATTGCTCTAGATAGTCTGAGTGGTCGAAAGAGAACATAGATTACCAAATTCAAAGAGCTAAGAAATATCGAATTCGGCTGCCGCTTCTGGTCCGGCATGGGCAGAGTCAACAATTTCAAGGGAATTCGACAAGCCTCACATCAGATATTATCACCTGCCTCTGATTCCTTCTCGAACTGTGAACAGTCCATGCCTAATAGTAGCCTAGACATAAACGACAAACATCTGCACCAAATTGATCGCGGAAGCTATCACTTTCAGATCATGCATCTGTTTCTGACTACTTTATTAGACTAGATCTTCAGTATCATGGAGAGTAATGCAGAGATGAAGTTCACTACTCAAACTGCGGTGAAGATAGCAAGAGTTCTCAGTTCGGAGAACAGACTCACAATCAGAAGAACTGTTCTCGAATTACCGGTGCGCTTCTACTTCCCCTGAAGACAGTCCTACCTTCACAATAGCAAACCCTGTGTTAGGAAATCCGATTTCAAGAATGAATAGGTAAGAACCAACGGTTACTTCCCGGGAGATTGTCTAGCCTTCAGCCAGTGCCGAGTAGTGCATCTCTCACCTTTCATTCCTGGGAAGAAGCTCGGGGCGACGATATCGAAGAGGATCGTCGACAACGAGACCAGATTCGCGACGCAGATTCCGAGGAGGAAGTGGTAGTAGTGCGAACGGCGAAGACGTCGTAGACGAAGAAGAGCGACGACGACGAGAGGAAGGGTCAGCTGGGAAGGAAATGGGTTTTTCTCTAAATTTCATCTCTCTTATTTTCAAAAGTCTCTAAAAAAAAGTAAGAAAACGCTCATTGATGCACTAACTCAAGTGGAGAAAGTGCTTCGAAGTTCACAAGTTTTACGAACTTCTCCCGAACCACTTTTAGCCTACCACGAAACCATAACAAAAACAGAACGAACTCTCGCGAGTTAGTGATCACTTCGTTTGGCACAAGAGGTAAGGTACTACTTTTTCTCATTCATCACGATAAAACTAAACCCTCTATTGATAGTCGTTGGAAAGCGACCACAGCAACTCACCAGCACGAATGCCAGCACGACCCAGTACTGCACATGCGAGACGAACACCCATGTTGATAGAGAGGTAGAGGACGGACCGCTACTTGTTGATGCCATTCTGGAATGTTTCGAACGTTTCAGATGAAAACACGGTGCAAAACGCGCAAATCGGAGTGCACGGACATCAGTGTCTCCCTCAATTCGAACTCTAGTGATGAACAGGTTGTCCGTCAAGATCAAACACGAAACGTCAAGAAGACGTCAAGAAGGACACTAAGAAGGCGCTCTAACTCGGTCATCTGGGTATCTTTTCGTCGGTCTCGAAAGAAGGTGGAAAGGGGGCGGAGTCTGGAGAGCGCACGCTGCCAGCTCAAATTGCGATGAGCGTCGCTGCTAAACAGGGCGGGTGCACACAGAAAGGTCGTTTTGGCACGCTCGAGTGGTCAAGAGAAGAAATGAAGAGGAGTTGAAACTCTAAGAGATGGCATTTCAAGTAGGCGTCTTTCTCGAATGGGCATCGAAGCACACAACAAATGCATGAACACACGGTCAAACATCGGGACTTGAGAAGGCCCTAGAAGTTCGGAGCGTAACAAACATTCAAACTACAGACAGGACACAGTAATGAACTGATCATTCAATAGTGACTAGAAATCAGAAGGTATAAGAAGTAAACATGAGTTTCTTGCCAAAACCGTGGTAAGTCACATGCCGATTCAGGCCGCAAGTGCCACTTTCGAAGCTGAGGGAAATCGAAGCTCTCGGCGAAACGACGAAATGGGATCGGGCGCACAACCGTGTAATCACCTCAGCGACGCAGTTTACTCGGCCGAAGAAGTGGTTACAATTTCAGGCCAAGAAGTAGTAGGGAAAGATAGTAATGGAGTGTGAAAGATGATAGAGATGTTCTAATGTGAGATCACTACTGGCCTAGCCGTATTCTCCTAGCGCGCAGTCTCGAAGTCAGGAAGTGCTTTTACTTTTGTAGTAGAGAGAAGGAGAAAGAGCGATCTCTCAAGTGTCCAACTACAGTCCTCAAGTCAAGCGAACGTGTTGTTCACAACATTTTTCGAACGACCGAAAACCTGCGTTGAGAGAATTCGACGATAAGTCACGCAATACCTTATGCACTTACGAACAGAACGAAATCATGACACTGGAAAAGATTTCTGGATCTCAGACGAAAGAGCAGTTGCTGTTGACAGGATAGATGATCGTGCTAGAGACAAAACTGACTACAATTAGAATACAAAATGAAATTCATCCAATGATCGCATACGTTTGTCCAATCCTCTAAAAATATTTATGGTGAATGGCGAGAATTGGAATGCGCGAAGCCGTACTTCGAAGTGCGATCATAAATTTCGAAAGAGGGCAAAGCACAGGGGTTTCTCTCGAAATGAGTTCAAGCAGCTCCGAAAACTTTCGAACGCGATGGATTCACTATTGCACAAAATCTGTATAGCGAAGCCCCTTTTGATCATTTGTTCACTGAGTAATTTGGGGCATAATTCGAATCAGTGGTGGAAACACTCATAACAGATCTACGAATTGCTCAATGTACGCAATTTTTTGCAGAGCGGAAACCACACATCGGATGTGCTCACTAGCCTAGCTCGACGGCGTCTAGTCAGTGAATTCGCTCTATGAATTGTGGAGTAGATAGCGGCACCGTCCATTATTCAAGTGCGCCACTCGCCAATTCTGACCTCAATTTGTCTTTGTGTTCTCAACAGGCGAGTGAGACTGCTCAGCAATGTATGGTTGCGGAACCCCGAGTCTGGACGTGAGAAATGTGGGAGTGAAAGTAAATCGCGCGCAATGAATGGCAGAGCAGCGGCTCTGCCGATCGCTCTTTTCCACTCCTGGTAACCCTGGAATAGCCTCCCTATATCCGGAGAACAACCGTGTTGTTCGCATTCGGTGGGAGGTGGAAGCCAGACACTGTACTGGCGGAGGAAAATTGAAAAACGGAATTCAAAGTGCTGAGAATAAGCCGTGAAGCCAATGAGAAGAGGGATCTCCTGCAGGCGACGATTAGTGAACATCATCTGCGATAATACCTAGCCTCGAAATGCCGTGAGAACTGTTTTCATCAAATAAGCAAACAGAAATGTGTAGAGGCGTGGTATTTCGCCATGAAAACAAGTTGAAAATTCAACCATATTGACGTCTAGTAGGAAGCTGTTTTAGTGATTCAAAAGCGGGTTGGGTCGTTCATAATTCATTCCGCACCGGAAGATATCACGAGACTCATCAAGCGAGACTGAATTTTTGATACTTCCTGAAACCAAATACACGAGTCAGAAAGCAGCGAACTGTGCAGAGCTATTGTATTTCACATAGGTGCACTCTTGCTTTGCAATTGAACTAGTCTCACGAAATTAAATATTGTCTCACGTAAAAAGAGAAAAAAGTAGTGAACAACAAGCAAACATCACATGAAGAGGAAGTGGCGGAGAGAAATGATTAGCTCCGATTTCACAGTTGTTTGATTTTCCTCTTTTGGCGAAACGTTCAAGTAGCCTTTGGGTGAGGTATTTTGGGAAAATAAGGAGTGGGATTCGATTGAGACTCAATGTTCTCTGTCGAGAAACTCATTTACTCAACCCTCTTTGCAATAAAAAGAAACAAGCAGACGGGGTCCACGCCATGTCACTGCCTCTTTTTCCTTTACGCACCTATAAGGATCGTCTAGCTGGCACTCTCACTCAGGAAAGGAGCGTGTCCGACAATATTCGCTGCTTACCCGCATTCAGACAGACATTTTCGATCTTTGAAGCACAAGCATGCGAAAGCTTGTTTAGAAACGGTTATGTGGACAGTTACCGCACGTGTTTTCGCACAGTATCTACTCTGGCAAAACAAAGATCTCCTAGGTCGCCTAATTTTCAGCAATACGGAAAATGGCTCGGACAAAACTCGGAACTCAACCATCACAAATGGAGTGAAAGAGCCCATTCTCCTCCTATTTTCCAGCAAGAGTGAATTCATTACTTCTTATTTATGTGAAAATATCTGCGGAAATTCTCGGTAATTAACCGTCTTTCAATCTGGTTGTTTAGCAGGAATGTGATCAAGAGCTAATCTCACGGTTACTTGCAACGGAGAGCAAAGAGCGGCATCAACTCATGAATAAATTAGCCCCAGCAAGGCCAGAAAAGCGCTCGTAAACGCACGAAAATTCGCCACGCGTTCATTGCGACTAAAGCGTGCATAACTGATGAGCTACCAGGTGGTTATTACGACCAGAAAACCACGTAGAATTGTAATTTGAGATGAGGAAGTGCTAAAATGAGGGTGGATTAGACGGGGCGAAGACAACACGTTCGACAGCTGTCGACATGTTCGAGAAACTGACGCCAGTGACAGGCAGAGTTCGAATTACGTGCTGCCGTCTCTCCATTTTGCACACTCTCTCGCCTCTCTGAACGAAAAGGCATGCAGGACTAGTGACAGACTGACGATATTGGTTTCGCACGATGCTAATTCGAGTACTTTCTAGAAGGCTTCACGATACACTGTAAGTGCGAGCCGCGAGTGATGATGCCTATCTCTTTCTCGGGATTTAAATGCTTTCCACTCGAGATGACCGAGAGGGGAACGAGAGGAAGGAGGAAGGGAACAAAAACAGGAGGAAGAGAGAGAGTTTGAGTCCAAAATAGCCGAGAAATGCAGGCAAGTGCGATGCAGTGTGGCCGAGAAAAGACGAGTGTTGCGGCGAAAAAATGCATTGAATCGGAGAGTAGCGCAGAAAAGGATGCAATTATTGACAACGAGCGGCGAATTTCGAAGCAGATTCCCGGGAAGTGTCGGGAATATTCAGTGTTCATGAGTATTTGTGTCTCAGAAACCACAGATTTGCTGAGAACCAACCACGACCACAGGAAACGCGGCATAGAGCCCGAAAATGCGTCAGTGAGCCACATTGCTCCAGTTGTTATGCGAAAAACCAACGTGATCTTGTTAGTCCCTAACAGGGAATCTGGGTTGACCCCCTTCTATGGGGCAGATGACCAAGAGACGTTCAACCGGCAGACAAGCGCGCCTTGATTTTCAAAGGATCTGTCTAGGTGCGGTCAGCAGAAGGGGCAATAACAATGCGATAAGTGAGACAGGGGAAAACAGTCAAGGACCGCCCTGTCTCGGCGGGATAAAGGGCGCAACAGACGGACTGAAGAGGGAAGATAGGGCGAAGCGCCAACGGAAAACACTCGTTCTGTTCGTCACTCCCTCACAAGGGCTAATCCGATTGAAACAATAGGGAAACGCTCCGAAATTCACAAACAATCGAAGAGTTCCTATACTTTGAAACGAGACAATTTCATTACGGAACGTCTGGGAGTAGAGAAGGAAAAACAGGAAGAAACAAGGCGGATGTATTAGTAGGAAGTACGACTGAGAGCCAAGGCGCTGGGAATCTCTGTTTCCCACATCCTTTAAAGGTGCTATATCGGATTACGGAACGTTCTTGAAAGGAGGATACTGCTGAAAGTTGGAAAGGAAGGTTGAAACACATCCAACTCTAGCAACCTCCCAGACTCACTTCCCTCCATCGCCCTCCCTCCCTTTGACGAGGTCAATTATGAGCAATCCCGGCGGCTGTCACTAAATATGTGACGCATTTCCTCGAGTGTGTGGCGGGTGAAACAATGAGACCTACAACCCGCAAATGAGGGTCGCAGAATTGAGCCATAAGGAAGACAGAGAAAGGATATGAATCGTAAATGAGGAACATTTTGCAGCGCACTCATCAAAAACAGCAAGAAAGCATTCTGCGAGAAGGACCATGGAGCCAGCAAAAAGATCAAAAGACCGCATTCGGGACTTCTATAGTGTCGTGACGCTCTCCCATCTTTGTTTGGCCATGCATGGCGGTTTTGTATCCCACCAAGACAGAGTTCTCTTATTCAATCTACAATTCACCTGCGCGTACTTGTTCTTTCTCAGACAGAAAACCATGGTTTGGACTATAATCAGCTGCAATCCTCGAGGAGCAATCTCTGAGATCTCTCTATTAGGGCAGATTGTCTGGCTCAGATTGTAATTGCATGACCTTACAAAATATAAAAGCTATTTTGTATCAGCATTTGTCTCTCGATTGTTCGCTATCACATGCAAAATAATGCGATTAGAGACATATCAAAAGTGAAAGTTGGTAGGGGACAAATTTTGGAGGGAGAATGGCCAAACTGCAGCTCGACCCCAGCGAAGTATTGCTTTTCCTTGCAGCGGGGGTTGTTTTGGTCCAAGCAACCCCCGCAGTCTATACGAAAACTAGTACATGACATTCGAAACTTGTAGACGAAGGAGGAATTCCGACCATAGATAGCGCTCTTTTTCCTCAGGGAGTTCGAACATGAGACGCACAAAACGGAAAGGAGAAGGACTAATGAAGAGCCAGGGGCCGGCGGACCCTCTGGCTCCCTCCTCTCCTCCAATGGACAAACGGCCAATGAGATTAGTGGAAGGAAATGACAAGGAAGATAGGTGCTCTCCCGAGTGCAAAGGTCACAGTAAAGTAGAGACAAGAAGGCACGAGCACCGGGTTGCAGCCGGCAGAGCCGGGAAATACGGATGAAATACGGAGAGGGGACAACAGGGACGTGCGATATCCTCAAAGACGGCTCTAAATTGGATTCCGCACCAACAATGGTCGTCGGACCCTCTCTAGTATCCCCGGCCAATCTAATTTACACGTAAATGCGGACTCGATTTGCATCCAAATCCCCCTGTTCACATTCTCATTTCGCACCTCGACTCCCTCATTCCACTCGTTTTCCTCCATTGCGCGCGGTCTTCGATCATCTTTCTCCCCATTCTTCTTCTCCCCTCCGCCGATAACGCAACAATTCTCGGTACGCGATTTCTAATTGATGCATTTCTCTTTCTCATTCGACCCCCACTTTCTCTATCATCCGCAATCATCCCATTACAACCACGCGCGCGCCTTGGCTCTATCGACTTTTTGCCCCTGCTCGCCTTATCATAGTGGTGATCTTGTGGCATTTGACTGTTTCCAAACGCTACACTGTCTACCTTCCTTCCTATTCCTTGCGTTTATCGTTCCTAAGTGTTGACTACATGGAATAGCCATTACGAAGCGGTGTACTAACGTTTCCTTTAGTCCAATCAACTATCATCTACTAGGTTCTAACCCACCCCTAATCCAATCCTCTCCCAGATGCTATCTCGCCATCTCCTACGTCCCTCCTCCTCCCTGCTCTCTTCCTCCTCTCAAGGAGTGCACACCGCCTCCCACAAGGAGCTCGTCGAGTTCTGCAAGGGAGAACTCGCCGCCATCCAGGTGATTCCCTTGCTCCGACCGCTCACAAGGCTGCGCTGCGAGCGAAATGATCAGCGAGAAAGGCGAAAGAATGAGCCGATCGAGAGTTCAGAGAATGTGCGAAATGACTGGTCATTGAGGGAAACCAAAAGATCGACGATCCCAGAAATAATAAGAACCACTCCTCAAGGCGGCAATTACTCCAAATGAAACTCCCCATTGCAGGAAGCGGGCACGTTCAAGCAGGAGCGCGTCATCGAGGGACCGCAGGGCGTTGAGGTACGGTAACTGGGGAAGGCTACTGTAGGAGAGGATACGGTGATAGTGCGAGATGCTGTACAGTAGAGATACGGGATATAGATAGTTGGAGGGCACGGTATATGTTGGCGGACAGTACGGTGGTTTTGAAAACGGTAAGGTGACGTAGCTTTCTTAGAGTAGAAATAGGCAGCGAGTGGACACAGAAGGAAGTGAAGCCCCAACTCGCCCTGAGGGACTATTTATGAGAACTGACTTCTCACTCTAGTGCCTCTTCCTGTTATTGTTCGAGTAGAAGCGAGAGCAAATAGTAACCGGAAGGACCTCGGATCTCTATTCTGGCACAATTTTTACTTCCCCGGTAGTATGATTCTGGTTCACTTATTCCTGAGTTCTGACTTAGGATTTGCTGTCGGGGATGGAAAAACTAGTATCGTCCCACCATGGCTTATTTCAGGTGAAAGTGGCCGGCTTCAACAAGCCGCTGCTCAACTTCTGCGCCAACAACTACCTCGGACTGAGCAGCCATCCGGAGGTGAGAACCGGAGATCAAAGATCATAGATCAAAGATCAGAGATGGGCATCAGATTGCAGAGTATCTGCGCTGTAGTATCATGCGTTCTCATGAGAAGGATATGTCTTCTGCATGTTAGGACGGGTTGCTTGCGTGTGGTTTCACGTTGCAAGTGCTGCCGTAGATCAAACGAATGATCAAAAACGAAATTAGATACATTTTAATTGTAGTAAGTTTGTAGTGTGACGCTGCACGAGGGCTTGCGAGGATACGTTCAAGATGTGGAGCTTTTGTAGTGGCGCATTGTATGCGCGTAGAGAGCGTGGGCGTAAATACTGAGGAAATGAGGAGGCCATGAAGCCAGGGGAAATTCAAAAGATGCGGTAGAAATATGGGGCGATCTGAGTACACCGCGTTGCAGGAATGGATGCGTAAGGGTGTATGGGAATGTATAGCGAGAGAAATTGAGCAAACATCTATGCGAATGGAGTGAATGCAAGCTAATTTCGTGGAATAGGCCGCGCCCAGTTTGCATGGGAGACGAGTGCATTTCGAGTGTGGTGCAAAATTAGACGATGCAGGAAGCATAAATCGATGCTAGAGAGAAGAAAATAGAGAATGAAGACGAATTTCGAGCCATAGTGACGGGTTCAGAGAAGATGATCAATTTGGAACTCTCAGGTGATCGCGGCGGGGAAGCGCGCCCTCGACACGCACGGCGCCGGCCTCTCCTCCGTCCGATTCATCTGTGGCACCCAGGACATCCACAAGGTACGAGGGAGATAGAATGAGATAGAGGGTGAACTAGGCCACACCACGTTCCGATCGAAAGAATTTTCTGACTTGAGAATCCTTGAAAAAGAGATAAGGAGCGCACACTGGAGTAGAGCAGGCATTCGTAAAGACTGACTTTAGCGGAATCAGTAGGCGACTCGATCTTCAGACTGGGGTGGGGCCGAAAGATCAGGGAACACATAAGACGGAATAAATAGAAAGACAATAAAATAGAGCCGAGAATAGAGAAACGTCCAGACATCGAGTCTCACTCGACTTTTCTTTGGGAAATGGAAGGTTCCTGCAGAATTGCCTCCTCTCGTTTGTGTTTGCGTACGAGGCTGCGCTGTCTGGGAATACGCTCATTGCGGCGCAATGATCAATCTCGGGAGAGAAAAAAATGCCGAAATGCTTCTATTTCTCGTGTTCAGATTGCCCAAATAGGTAACGCAAAAATTACAGACATCAAAGAGATGCCGCCAATTCCAGGAACTGGAGGCGAAGATCGCTCGATTCCACGGTCGAGAGGACGCCATTCTCTACGCTGCCTGCTTCGACGCCAATGCAGGCATCTTTGAGCAGCTCGCGGGTCAGTAAAGCAACTCTCTCCATCACGTCATGTCTAGTACCCCTATGTGAGACGAAAACTTCAAAAGAGAACGTGCAAGACTAAGCCTCACTTTGTGAAAACGAGTAGAAAAGACAAGAAATAGAGTGCTCTTGCCCTATTCCGCAGCAACAATTGTTCTCTTATGCAATTCGTGCACAAAATTGCTTGACTACATTCTGCAATAATCCCTATGTCATGGAGAGAACAATGGCGTTCAGTACGCGAATGGCTAGCATGACATAATGATGAATGCGTCTCTCCATTCTGCATGCTCTCCCTTCACTCCACCCAGTAAAGACAACTAGACTGAATAGGCGCATTCATCATCGGGGCTAATCCTACCTCGTTGCTGTAACTGACTGCCTAGTTTGCAAAGCCCCATTTTGTCTCTCGTCATGCTCCCAAACAAAGGCGCTTTCTTGGAACGTTCGGGTGCAGTAGACAAGTCCGTCTAAAGATTCACATCGCGTGTGAAAGAGGAAGCAAAGTGTGAAGAGAGGAGAAACGTTTAGTCTCTGAATAATGGCTATCCTAATGAATGATTCAGGTCCTGAGGACGCGATAATCTCCGATGAGCTCAACCACGCAAGCATCATTGATGGAGTGAGTTGAGATTGAGGGATGGGAACGGGCTGCTGTGGTGGGAAATGCATGCGCGAATCAAGGAAACTTTTAAAGATAGATTGCCGCAAATCTGCAAGATATTTGACGAGAAGGTGAGAAAATGCATTCAGAGTAGCTTTTCTCGCGATTTTGACAAACAATACTGCTTATTTATGTGCGACCGAAACTCGGCTTGATGAAAAGGAAGGTGGAAGTAGTGGAAATAAATAAAATTTCCAACAGATTGTAAATGGTGAATCACAGGTTCGTCTCTCGAAGGCTAAGCGTCTCCGCTACAAGCACCTCGACATGGACGACCTCGAGAAGCAGCTCAAGGAGGCACAAGGTACGGTATCGTTTGGGGTGAACGGTTACGGTATCTACTGCGGTATACGGTAGGCTACGGTAGAGTTGAGACACGGTAACTCCACTTCCAGGCGCTCGTCGTCGTGTGATCGCCACCGACGGCGTCTTCTCAATGGACGGAGACGTCGCGCCGCTGCGGTGAGTACGGTAGTTAGAGGTACTGTAGCTAGATGGACTACGGTAGATCAATATTGCGATCGTTTCTATGCAGTACGGTGTACAGTAGACGTTTCTGAAGATCACGACAGGACGAAGTTCTGACAAGCGTTCAATTCATCATTTGCAGTGAGATTTCGTGGCTGGCGGACAAGTACAAGGCGCTGCTCTTCATCGACGAGTGCCACGCGACCGGATTCTTCGGCAAGACGGGAAGAGGAACGGAGGAGGAGTTGGGTGGGTGATCTTTGATCTTTGATCTTTGATCTTTGATCATCTCGTCTTCTGCAACGATGTCTTGTCATGGAGAAAGAGCAGGGGAATGGCATTGTGCATGGAAAGTCTCTAATTTGTCAGGGCAAGAGTCTAAAGCTAATGCATTTCGCAGAAAGCACAAGTAGACAAGCCTGAAATTGGCCACTTCCCGAAATTTCTTCGTTAGGGTTCGCACGTACCCAGGACAGAAAACTTGCAAGTCTCGTTTGAGTTGAAGGGACAAACCAATTTATTCACTGGAAATAGAGGGGGTGGGTGCAAGCTTGCTGAAAGCTAGTTCGAACATAACTCAAATTTCACAAAGAGAAGTTAGAATCTTTTGAACACAACAGAAACATGCTGATCTGATAACAAATTACTATTTATCTCAGTGAACGCTGATTGATACGACTGAAGATCTTTCGCTGTCTTTCTCGACGAATATTGCTTTAACAGCCCTGAATGGAATTATCTTTGAAAATAATACGAAATTGAAGAAACCTTCTATAGGGGTCTATTGAGTAGAGCACAATTGCCGGAGATATGAACGCGATTGTTTCTCCGACCTAGGTTTCCTCATTCACACTGTTTTCCGAGAAACTTCGAGCAATGTTCACCAAATTCGATGAGATTTCGAACGCGGGAGAGTGGGCGACGTCATAAAATCCAATCATGAAAGCGATAATTGCGAAGCATTGAACTGAGGGAACGGCTGCTTCTGCCGTAAGCATCTGAATACTTTTCATTTAGCAAGATTCTTCAGCAATAGCTAACAAAAACAAATTTCTTGTGCATCTTCTTCGATTTTTCACTGAGTTTGCCTGATTCTTGCTCGATTTTGGATAGAATTCGCGATCTGAAGTGTATTGTACATGAAGTGTATCTTTTACTATGCCTTTTGTCGTTTGCATTCTCTAGGTAATCTACTCTCAAGTATTTACCGCAGGATTAAATCGTTGTGTAAATAGGCCAAATCTGCACCATAACCGGATAGAGATAAACTTTGGCGATCCAACTGTTGACATCGAGCACTCCTGATGTAATGACTTCACCATCATCCTTTCCCCCATAGTAACCTGTAACGGTGTACTTATCTGCTTCATACTCCGGCAGCTTTGTATTCAAGATCGCTCGAAATTCTTCATCCTCTCCCCGCGCAACGAGAAAAGCGATCTGCATAAAGACTTTCGCTTTTGTATTCATAATTTTTGCTTACCGTTGATGTTACAGGAATCGGTAGAGACAATGCACAGATGAGCTTGATTGAATCACTCGACGAGGGATTCACTCCACGAATCACCTTCCATCGGAACACGAACGACGCTACGATATTGTATAGCTGAGAAAAAGCACAGAATGCTCAAACTGAAAATCATTGCTCACTGCGCAAGAAGTGCCAGTCAGCAGCATCATTCAGGCCACATAGCATACTGTTCCTCCGAAGTATTCCCCAGGACCATAGGACATTAATATTATCGATGAGTCCACCAAGATGACTCTGGGAACAGGATTGCTGCATATCGCTAACGAGATATTTACCGTTGTACGCAAGCCGAATATCCAAGTGCAACGTAGAAATCGACTAGCGCGTGGAACTTGAGCATAATTCCGAAAGAGGAAAATGCCGCCGGAGTGTGGGTGAAAACGATAAACACGAGTAGAGAACTGATTGAGATGGACAGAACAGCGGAGCAGCAGTGGATTATGAGAGCAACCGACTCGAGTGAAGTTGCCATCAGACTGAATTTAGCGTTCTTAGTATAGTGACGCCAAACAATCACATGTGTTGTTTTCTTAGTTTACCAGTCAAGATAAGACTGTAATCAACTTGATTTATGCTTACAATCTGTCACAGATCACCAAACGTAAAATTTATGAACATGTTGTTATCAAGTTGTTTTTGATTTAGGTCGCGTTTGACGGTTGCCACATTTCCGGACTAGAAACAAAGAGACTTGCTGTTCTTCTTTTATGTTCGAACTAGACACAGTATGAACATTACAAATGTAGGTCTCGGCGCGAAGGCAGAGCTGATCAACTCGACGCTGGGCAAGGCACTCGGAGGTGCTATGGGCGGATACACCACCGGACCCAAGGTAAGCGAGATCTTTCACCCTGATCTGCTAGCGAGATCTCCTCTCACGGTGATATTACACAGTCTTGATTAGGGGTCGTTGTTTTCAGAGTGCTCCCATCCCTGAGCGATCTTGTAGTTCCGATACAGGGGCTCGTGTAACAGCAGTCGAATCTCCGCAGTTCATGAGAGATAGGGAAACAATTGTTCGTCATTGCAGGAGTTCATCGATCTGCTCCGTCAGCGTGCTCGTCCCTACCTCTTCTCGAACTCTCTCGCACCGCCCGTCGTCGGACAGTCCATCAAGGTACGGTTACGCCTCGGGCTACTGTAATAGGGTCGATTATGTAATCGGGGTACGGTATCTACAGTAACCTTCTCAGGTGATGGACCTGCTGCTCGAGGACAACACGTTCGCGCGCACCCTCGCCGCCAACGTGGCACAGTTCAGGTGAGGGGTGGTGTGGCTCGTGGTGTATTCGCGTACGATGTTTCCTAAATGTCGCCTCGGTTGCATCATGCGTAATGTGAGGTGGTGCAATGCGTGGTGCACTCAACGTTTCTCTAATTCAGAACCGGCATGAAGGATCTCGGGTTCACGGTGCTCGGCCACGTCTCGCACCCCATCGCGCCCGTCTTCCTCGGTGATGCACGGTGAGTCAGAAGAAAGACGTTGATAAGAGCACAAACGAATCTTTTTGTTGTTGTTGAAATTATCACATGGACCAGATTTATCGCAAAGCGCATTAGACGCAGGACTCTGTCAATCTCTATGCGAGAGTAGCAATGATTTCAGCATCTTCATTCTATCACAACCTCTCCCAAAAGTGCATCGCATGACTCTGTTTGCAGCGTCGCCTCCGAGATGGCATCTCAGATGCTGCAGGAGGGAATCTACGTCGTCGGCTTCTCCTACCCCGTCGTCCCCAAGGGAAAGGCGCGCATCCGTGTTCAGGTTAGTTTCCCACTCAAAAATGAAGGCACGCAACTTTTGTGCGCAAAATTCCTCACATACGTTCCTCTTTGTAGAATTTTCCCAAGAGACTGAGGGGTTTTGTTGGGAAGTCGATATTGAAGATTGCAAAATGATTACTTTCAGCTCTCAGCCGCTCACACGAAGGAGCAGGTGGACAAGGCGGTTAATGCGTTCGGAAGAATCGGAAAGAAGCTCGGTGTGATCTGAGAGATCAAAGATCATCCTTTTAGGCCATGATATTTCACCCCCATTGCTGTCGTGGTCCGAACGAAACGCATAAAGATCGAGATTCGAACGATTTTTTTAAAGCACACAATGCTTAAAAGCACACAATGAATCTCTCCGTCCGTAATTCATTTTTATTCTTTCTCAATCACAGTTTTCAATTGTCGGCCAAATAGTTGTAACGAGAACGATTAGGCGATTCTTCTTGCAGACGAGATCTGTGAATAATACTGAGCACACGCTCCTTTGCAGGGCGATTTGGTCGGAAATGAGGGCGAGCTTCTGGAAAAAAATGGCGGGTTTGATCAAAAACTTTGGAACAAATCAATACCGTAGATAATATGGCCGTTTATCTTGTTGTTTCGTCCGATCGTATTCTGATCGAAAGAGGTCTTGAACCACACCCGTTTCCCGATGAAGGGCAAGCGCTGAAAAGACGTTTTTAATTTATCGGCAGAATACTATCCGAATACCACCCGAGTATTACTCATTTTCGAGCTTTTGAGCAAGACGAATAGAAGGGTTTAGTCGAATAACTAACATCGATGAGGGCGTCAGCACTGGTGCGAGAGATGAAATCGCGGCATTGAATGTGCAGCTTGTCGAGTCTTCTTGACATCATCTCGACAATCAGTTGTGTCCGATCGACATCGTTTGTAGTTGGTGCGATGCTCATTCGCAAGTGCAGCGATGGAAGGAGAGATGATAATCGGAGCAGAAATTGATCTGGAGTTAGCAATGATTCGAGAAAAGTGAAAATCACTCTCCTGGTAGGCTTGATTCTTCATCGTGTAATTCCAATGATAGACTTTTGAGTTTGTGCACCTCCACCATTTCCAAGAGCTGAGTTCTGAGTAGGGAATTGATCACAAAAGAATGTTTTAGGTAAATGAACTTTGTGAGAACATCAAAATGCAAAAAAATATAAAACTTACTGTGTAATCTCGGGCAGCGTATAGAATTCAAGAATCATAACATCGAAGTGAAATCGTTCAATAGCCTTGCATACAGACACGAAATCTGCGTGATCATGGCATCGGTACAATCCAACTTTCGACAGCGTCGTCCCAGCAGATTCCGCCAGGCACTCCCACATGCGTTTATCTTCGTCAAGAGAGAAGTCGATGTCCACAAAGTAGGTCTGACGTGTGGAAATCTCGTCAGCTGCTCGGTATGATCAAAATTTTGGCACTTCATTGCTATTTCCCGGCTCTTCTCGGTAGAGTAAAGAAACGAGCCAAAAGGGCAAAAACCCTAAAAACCCAAATTGAAGCTCACCTTCATGCAGCCGAAATCATAGCGAACAATATCGCCTCGCGTAATCTTGAACAAATGTATGTTCGCTGCACGACTGCGCAGTTTGACTCGAAGCTCGAACAGTGCCGTATATTGAGAGGGAACGACGATCGAGACATCGAGTAGTTTATATTGAATCTACAAGACAAACATGATCCTTTGAATTGGCTCTGAGAGTGCGGAATTGCGGCGCCGCAAGGAGAGTTTTCAGGTCCACTGTTCGGCTGTTACCCTCCCCCGTCCAAAGATCAGAATTTCTCACCGTTTCGTAACCGTAATCGTTGTCTTGGTAGAAGTTAATCTGATCTGATAGTTGAATAGTTGAACGCTGGCTCGCAAAATCATCCACATGATCTAGAAGAACTCGCGATGTCTGAATTTTGCTTCGATTTGCTTTTCGTTTGAAACTAGTGAAGTAGCCAGTCTAGGGAGAAAATGCTAGGATACCAATACTTACCAGCCGCAGGTCAAAAATGGCCTCAGGCACGTACGTAATGATAGTGTGTACCAGCTCACGAGGCAATTTCTCGAAAGGCGACAGCATTTGCAGCGAATGAGTTCGAACTGTCGAAGTGTGTTGAGGCTGTAATAAAGTTTTAAAGGATCTCTTATAGTAAGAAAAAAACCGTCAATTGAAAAGAATCCAGCAAAGGAACACTAGCAAATTCTGACTGTAAAGTCGCAAAAAAAAATTGATAATAAAAATTGCGTGGAACAACAGAGTTTCAATTGCAAACAATGGATTCAAGCCAAAGGGATAAAACGTCGTTGTAGTAAGACGAGAATTAAGCATGAAAATCGTGCGTGTCGTGACACGTCTTGCGAGTGACTCACTCCGAGGCAGTAGAGAAACGAAGGGAGCAGGAAACCAAAAGAGAGAGATCGCTACGCACACACTCCCACACTCTATCCATCACCAGCTCATTCCGTTCATCGGCAATCAAATGCACTAATTGAATATTTCTTGACCTTGAATATTTCATTACGCACCTATTTTATGACAGAAACGCCCCATTCCCTTGTAATGAATTTTTCTCTTCTTTAGGAAAAATGTTTTGCTAACGACCAAACAAAGATCACCCGCGTATGGTCGGTGATGTTTCACCGCCTTCATTGCGTGTAATGTGTGACAGTCAGAATCTGTTAGTCTCATAGATGTCACATTTTTATCAATGCTCTATTGTCTCGTCCACCTATAGACGTAGATAACTCTGTAACTCTTTTGCTCGATTCTTCGCCAGACTTTGCTGCACTTGAAATTATGCTCAAAGTGCACGCATTATTCGGCTCGAATAGTAGTGTGCTATCAAATCATGCGTTGACCATTTGAATGTGATAAAAAATTAAAACTAAAGAAATTTACACTCAGCTTCACCGAAATTTTCAAGATACTATTTTTTTCATATTCAAGAATTTTATTTGTAGCAATAGAAACCAATAGATGATCACTCTTGCAGACGAGATCGATGGATAATACTGAGCACGCGTTCTTTTACCGTGCGATTGGGTCGGAAATAAGGGCGAGCTTCTGAAATTTCTTTTGAGTTTGATCGAAAACCTTTGAAGGAATCAATACCATAGATAACATGACCGTTTATCTTATTACTTCGTCCCATTGTGTTTAGATCGAAGAAGGTCTTGAACCATATTCGTTTGCCGAGGAATGGTAGGCGCTGAATTCGCTTGATTAATTACGAAGACCAGTTGTACTGGAGAAATGCGCGAGTAGGCGAACAAGCGCGGTCACAAACTAACCGCTATGAGTTGATCCGCATTGACACGAGATAGGAACTCCCTGGATTGAATGTGCAGCTTATCAAGTCTTCTGGACATCATTTCGACGATGAGTTTTGCCCGGTCGCCATCGTTTGTAGGGGGGACGAAGTTCATTCGAATGTACAGCGATCGAATGAGCGAGGATAAGCGGAGTAGAAATTGGTCTAAAGTCGGCCTGACTTGAGCACGCTCACAAAATCTTGCCTGGTATGATTGAAGCTTCTTCGGTAACTAGCAATGAGACATTTTCGAGTTTGTGCACCTCTGCCATTTCAATGATTTGATCTCTGCGAAAGCAGTTGATCGGGATGATACAAATATGAACAGTGTTAGTTACTGAATGATCTCTGGTAGCGTCCCGAATTCAAGAGTCATTTCATGAAACCGAAATCGTTTGAGAGTCTCGCACACGGTCGCGAAATCTGTGTGCTCGCGACATCTGTACAGCCCGACTTTGGCCAGTGTTGTGCACATAGATTCCGCCAGGAACTCCCACTTGTGGCTGTCGTCCTCGTCAGCGAAGTTTATGTCCACATTGTAAGTCTGATGTGGATAATATCTCCATTCATATTTTCGAAATTGAAGTCCTTCAGCAAACCAAAATACACATTCATGAAGCCTGCTCCATCGCTCACATTAACAGCTCGCGAAATTCTGTTGTGTAATTGAATACGCAGTTCAATGGTGCGTAATCTGAGTCGAAGCTCGAACAGAGCCGCACATTGAACGGGAATGACGATCCAGATATGCATTGGTCCCGGTTGAGTCTAAGAGTTCATAGGATGATTCAAATAAGTGTTCGGGCGATATAAATCGCTGGCCCTTCTCACTTTCAAGCAGAACTTCATGAGGGACGAGGACAGGCTCCGAAACTCTCACCGTCGAATATTCTCTGGCGTAGAAGTTAATCCGATCTGTGCGCTGAATAGTTGAAGACTGCCGTGCGAAATCGTCGACATGAGCGAGAAGTGCACGTGATGTCTGAAAACACATACATATCTGAATGAATTTGAACAAAAGGAAAGGACAGTGTGGTTCTCACAATCCGCAGGTTGAAAATGGCCTCAGGCGCGTACTCCAGGATAGTGTGCACTAGCTCGCGAGGTAATGTCTCGAAAGGTGAAGCCATTTGAGTAGTTGATTGGTCGAAATTTGCTTCGACTGAACAATTTTGATGAAATTCCATTCTGGAAAGGAAGAATTTTAGGAAAATTGGCGCGAGGTGAAATAATTAAAGCAAGCAACATTTGTGATAAATTGAACATTGCAAAAGCAATGAATCGAGGAGAAAACGATTAGAAGATACGCATTTGAGTAAATTCAGATATGAGCGTGTTAAAGCATGGGAAAAGTCACTGTTGGACGCGTCGTGGCAGTGACTCATAGCGTGCGTTTATGTGCACACGCAGAGATAAGAGAGGTGCCGAAAGAGCGAGAGAGCGAGAGACATTGTGCAATGAAATACGCTTTATACTTATTGCAATCCGTCAACTTCATATTACTCCCTCTGATCGCGTGAAATAACATATTGAACTGATGGTTGGAGGAGAGAGAGAACCACATGAGGTGCTCCTAGTTTCTGCTGAATCATAAGAACATTGGATTTGGGGATGACTTTCAATCTGAAAGAAATTCAGAGTCCTCTGAGATACCATTGGTCCTAGGGTTTTTGTTTATAATTTCTTTGGCAACAGCCCTCCTTTAAAGATCGATAAAACATGAACGCGCGTCGAGATTCACGAGTTTTTTTTGTCTTTCGAGCTCGAACGAAAGGCATTCGAACATAAGTTACGACACTTGAAAGAGCGTTCTCATAATTGTGTTGAATAAACAAGGAAAACATGATTTATTCAGAACAAAAATGAACGATCAAATAACCGTGGGATTGGGAGCTTATTCGTTCACTTTTGGATGCTCCTCACTTCGATATTCAGATATTTTCGCAGGCGCCTTATCAGCATAAGCTTTACGCCCACTCAGTAACATCCAGATTCTCTTTAACAAATGAAATATTACATAAATGTTAGGAAAAATACCTTTCGGTTCAACGGGTTGGCAAATATAAAAATGATAGAAAGTAACCATGAGTCGAAGGCGAACAGAATCTGATTAGTATGTCTTATTTCTCTGATAATATCACATCCTCATTTTGAGAATTTTTTTTGTTTTGCTTTTGAATTCGCATTATTCCCATTACAAATCTGACAAAAACCGCATACTGTTGAGCTGAATCTCAGCAAGGCCAATAAAAGTGGTGGTAAGGAAGTTAAATCCAATAGCATGGAAATGAAAATAACAGTGACTGGAAAACAGAAGATAATGAGAACTCCGTTTAGCTGAAATTGCAATTGTGCTACAGGGGAAAACATGTATAAGTCTGCAAGTGATACCTGCACGTGTAGTACACGAATAACTCGACTTTGAGCATTCTGAGTCGCACTTTGCACAAATATCCGAATCTCAACGACAAGGAATCGCATGAGATTTCAAAGGGCTCACCTAATTTCGTTTATGCCAGCTCACCTTTTGTGGTCTAACAGCCATTGCAGTATGCAACATGACGAAGATTAGAACGGGCACAATCAGACCAAAAGTAAACATCGCAATATACAGTTCTGCAATACATAGTTCAGCATCGCTCAATACGAGCGTCTTAGCGTTAACGTTGAAGTCATGAACCTGTTCTTAGATAACCAGCGTCGCCTGGCAAACCGAAAAACATGAACATGCCACCCCTCCGCTTAAGCCACGATAAGTCAGCATGCTAGAAGCGCTGATCTCATCGAATAAGATGCAACAGAACCAACCTCTGTTATTTCAGCTGCATTTTCATGGTCACGTGCAAATATTGTTAGGCCGATGACATTAGAGAGCATGACCACACAATCGATTGTCATTATAGCGAATTGCGCTCTGAGTTGTGCTTGAAAGTACTTGATTCAACGATTTGAACGAACTTATTGCTAAATTTGAATACAGAATCATGCGAAATAAGCCGTTGATGCATCCGAAGTTGAAGAAAGTGGAACGGAACGGTAACGCTAAGTGCAAAGAACGCAAACAAGCACTGGAAGGCATGCATTCATACATATGACTGAGCAACGCTTACTAAGGCGCATTCCCTCGGAATTCCCACTCTGCAAATCGGTCCATCACAGTAGAAGGCATTGTAGGGAACGAGCAAATGAAATCGGAAGAGGAAGCAATAGTAGAATTCGTGGCACACCAGAACCATCTTAAAACATGTTTTCAAATACTATAATTACATTCATTCACCTGATTCACGATGTACCCGTATTTGATGTCCTTGCTAAGCGACGGACTGTGTTTGAGAAGTATCCAGAATATGGCAGGATGCAGCGAAATGAGTGAAACGAATGGAATAATTGCCTCAAAGCTGCAAAGTATAACGAATAAACGAATGACGCGAGTGCAGTACGTGTAAACTGCATCCAGAAGTCCATCTCGATCCCATTGAAAATTGTATTGCAATGAGACATTGCCGAGCGAATTCATAGTGGTATCTGACTGAAACTTTCCGTGTCGCAAATGCTGGATAAGTTTTTCGCAACAATTGGCTTCTGCAATTATGAGTATGTGGTGTGTGATCAGCACAATATCACGGTAATTTTGCATTGCATTGATTCGCAGACTTTGCAAAAAAATACGTATCGTTAAGTTTATCGTTCAAAGCATCTTGTTTCTGCAAAGGCACTTTCATACGCACTGTATAGTGCGTATGAAAGTTAAATCAGTGCTCTGGCAGAAAATCATTGAATCTTGCGCCGCTGTACCTGATAGTCTAGCAAGATTTTCAGAACAATTGACAATCGAGCCCATAAAAGACACGGTATCAACTTTTCAGCGCGATAAAAGTCTTTCTGTGTCTAGAACAGTAAAGGGATTGCGTGGTCGCAATACAGTCTTAATAATTCCGTAATTGCTATACTCACTGCTTCTCCTTTCATGGTTTTGGCTTTACGCCTGGCAGATAGGGATTGCGAGAAGCCCATCGAAACATCCGACCGGAATGGATAGCTTCCTGTCGAACATCCGGAGGGGAGAAGGAATGGATGTGTGAATAAAGCCAAAAAAAACACATCATCATGCATTCATACTAAAATCGTACAATAATTGGTCAGGTCTCAGGCTTAACGATTGATTTGCTGCTCTTATATTTATCTTTCTTGCACTGTCTGCTTGCACTTCCACTTTTATGAAAGCCATTTTGCAAAGATACACACCGTTTGTAGAGAGACAAATCTTTTACAAAGGGGTTAACAGCAAGTCGATTACGATACATTCTCAATATCAGTGCTCACCACAGTGTGCATTCTCCGAATGTTCTTTTTTGTACGACTCTGTTGAGTTTGAAATTATACTTTCTAAGTGTTTAAATGAATTTAAACACTAAATAGACAAAGCTAGCGAGTTAATAACGTGGAAACTGAGACGAGTGATACGAAGCGAACTATTCTTCTCAGATAACACTTGTCGACACTGTACGAACTGATGATTTAGCTTTGTGCGCGGAGCAAAATATTTCTTGAAGGGCACTAAATTGAATTATATCTACAGGGAAAAAAATAGAAAGCGATGTTTACCTTCTGTAGTGATCAATGGAGTAGAGAACAATTGTAGGGGACAGAAATCCGATTGATTCACCAACCTAATATTATTTTCACACATGACAAAGATCTTAGACAATACCAACCAAACTTGCGACGATTTCTAGCATAGGATGGTGGACTATGTCGAAAAATCCGATTATGAATGTGCCAACAGCAAAGCATTGCGCAACTGGCACCGCAGCTTGCGCAGAAAGCATCTGATTCTCCTCTTTTTAAAGAACAATGAAACATAGTTTACGGTCACGAATTTTCTCTGCATTCTCTTTGACTTGTCACTGAGTTTGGCCGATTGCTGGTCGATTCCGGCGAGAATTTTTTTCCTGGAAGAATAATTGTGTTGAAATCTCTCTTCCATTCATGAGACCTCAATATCAAAATGGCAGTATACACGGGCCATACTTGCACCATCACAGGAGTTAGATAGACTTTCGCGCTTATTGATCCGACATCAAGGACTCCTTGGCAGTACAAGGTACACAACATCGTGGAAGACGTATTGGGATTGGTTCCCTACCTGTGATTGTATGGGCATCGGCTTCATACTCTGGAAGTTTTTCGTTGATAATTGCCCGCAATTCAGCATCATCCCCTCTTGCCACAAGAAAAACTATCTGCGAATCTCATTTTAGGATGCATTTCACTTCTCTCCTTGCCGATGAAATAACTGGAATCGGTAAAGAGATGGCAAAGATGAGTTTGAGCGCGTCTCGCTTTGTAGGGTTCGTTCCTCGAATAACAAACAGTCGAAAAACGAACGACGCGAGGACATTGTACAGCTGAAAAGGTTATTAGTGCAAGTAATGACGCTAATTGATTACGGCGAGGGATGATCCTCCCATCAGCATCATACAGGCTATCCAGCAGCCCGTGCCTCCAAGGTTCTCACCGATACCAGACGACATCAGAATGAGCGAGCGGTCAATCGAAATGACCCTGGAAACAATTTTCCTTTTCTCGATAAGCAGCAAACTCCCACCGCTGAAGACACGCTGAGAATCCGAGTGCTACGTAAAAATCGATGAGAGCGTGGAACTTGAGCATTACGCCGAAGGTGGAAAAGGCCGATGGCGTGTGTGCCATAACGACGTAGACAAGTAGTGCGCTGGTGGAGAGCGAAAGCAGTGATAAGAAACTGTGAAGCAGGAGAGAAATTGATTCGACGGATACCATTCAACTGAAATGTTTAATTTCCAATCTGAGCGTGACATGCGGATAACGATGCTTGAAAATCTAGAGAGGATTGTCGGTTTTTATTGTCTGGACAGTGGACAAACGCCACTTATTTATTGCTCAAATAACAGATGTGAACACGTGTGGAAAACAACTAAGAATACAATCGCAGTAAGTGATGATTTCTTTTTTTCTTCTTCAAATGAGAGCCTGTCAATGGATGCGTTCCTCTCAAGCATGAACATTGAGTGAAATGAATGCCGAAACCAATGTTGTACAAACAGAAAAGAATAACTGAATGCAAGGGAAGATTCGAGGGATCATCATGAGTAATTGGAGCTTCTGAAATTAAAAAGGAATTCGGGAAATTTATTGCTTTCAAAATGCGAATTTGTTTGGCTGCGCTTGGTAACGCTTTCCATGCTCCATTCGGTTCTTGAATCAGGAAATCCGGGGAAGCCCAGTAGCACATCCCACCGGAACCAACAGCTTCCTCTCAGGCGTCCGTCTGGAAGAAGGAATGGGTGATGCTACCTCGCAAACGCAGAGCCTTCTTCACTACTGGTTGCAACGCTCGTCGGCATGTTTCGTCACTATTATCGACAATTTATGCTTCGCAACTGCTTGCAAAGCTTACACAAATTTTTGTATTTTCTTTGATTTTCTCTCCCTTCATTTTTGTCACGACAAATATCCCTCTATTCCTATTACCGACAGCATGTGCTCACCAGAGTGATCATTCCCCGAACTCTCATTGCTAAAATAGGATTTTTTACTTTCCAACTGGCTGGTTTTCCCTCGTTATCTTGATCCCTATGTGGAGTAGTCAATCGCATTCTCAGATTGTACCTTCTAGAAGCACCCGGGACGAAATTCTCAGATTGTACCTCGGGCTAGAGGCTCTGCGGACACCATTGAACTCCAAGATGAAGGAAGTCCTCTACATAATGCGATTCATCTGCACTTCCGAAGGAATCTCAGGTAAATCTAGCCAAAATTGGACTCAAAATTATTCAAAATTGCAGGATTTATTCTGAATTTCATCCTGCTCTGCATGTTGTTACGCCATCATAAGAGTGCTAATCAAATATTTCTGGTATGCATTTTGAATTAATGGGTAATAAATAATGTATTTGCAAGGTGCCGATCTACGTTTCCTCCCTTGTCGGCCTCTATTTATGCGCAGCGATTGCAGTCATGAACTTTGTGGGTCCAGTCAAGCGCCTGAAACAAAGACTAATTCTTTACAGAATCACATCTTCCATGATGGAACGCTGGCCGTGCCTTTGATTGGCCCAGCAGCCGAATTCTTCTCAAAGTTCTGGCGAGATCTTCTCTACCAGGTTCTTTACCAATTTTCGCGACTTCCTATTTCACCTTCAATATAAGATCGCATTCGTCCTCATGTCTTTCATGTGGATACTCACTCCGGCAACGACTATTCTGCAGTTCACTACGCTATCTGGGTTTGAATTGAATATGTTTCGTTGAGAACGATGATGTAATCAGGAATATCCTTTCCCAATGGAAACGACTTCTGATCGCATTCACGCCTACTCTCGTTTGTCTACTTTTCGTCGCAGTTAGTAGAGGAATCGAAAATTTCGTTTCATGAATGTTTCCAGTACACCGTGCCAATGACCATGCCGTCTCCCCAGCTTTCTGAAATTATGAGCAAGTCGATGAAGGAGTTGTATGGAATGGAACAGAAGGAGTTCCTCGAGTGCTATGGAGTCTCAATCAAACATGCCCACATTAATGTTTGAATGAATTCAAATCTTTTTTCATCTTTTTTCAGAACAACAAGAGCGTTGTTCTCTTCGTAGTTACGTTTACGGCCATTCCCTACTCAATTTCTTACGTAATCATCGTTACTCTGATGATCATGGTAAATATGTGAATTCGTTGAACTTGAGTCATCACCCTTCACAGATCAGAAGAATGCTTGCCTCACAAGGTTTTGTAATGAGCAAGAAAACGATGCATCTTCAACGGCAGTTCTTTGTCATGCAGTTACTACAGGTTTTTCGCATTCTTTCCTTTTTCTATGGAAGCAGACTTCTCAGAGTTTCCTCCCTCTCGCAATTCTCAGCATACCACTGGCCTTCATTATGTATGGAGCTCTGTCCGGAGCTCAACTCGGATTCTGGGGCCTGCCACTGACAATTTTTGTCTGGCTTTGTCCTGTAGTTCAGGTAATTGTCCTTGCGGGATCAGTGATTAGCAAGTGAACAAATTGTAGGGAGCAGTGCAGCTTCGGTACGTAATGCAGTCCTTAGCATCAAAGCCAAATCAAGTCCAATTCTCCCTTTCTGATGCTCTGAGTCGAGTGTGATACAGACAAGGAAAAGAAATATTCACTAATTGTATCAATCAGAAAGTCACGCGAGTGGGAGAAATGTCACACGTTTGGTCGTTGTAACTGAAAATTTGTACAGTTTCGCATAATAATAAGCGATCGACCAACATCACGTGCATAATAAACGAATATTGTAAAGATGCAAAATAACAATCGAACAAATGCTTGGTAGACAGATGTTGTAGTATGGTTTTCGCATAAATATTCGCTTCAGAACGGTTGAACAAAATCCTTCAGAGCGATGTCTTTCTCGCTCGAGTCGATACTCCTCATCATTCACACCATCATTTCTCTCGACTCAATCTCTCTCAATGCTTTGCTTATCTATTGTGTATTTTTCCACACACCCTCAAATTTCGCGACATTCGGAATTATGCTCAAGTTCCACGCTCTAGCCGATTTTGTCACAGCACTGGGAAGCACGGCTACAATGCAGAGGTCAGCATTTAAAAACGGCAATGTACTATATTTTAACAATTAGTGTTTTGCGAGAGTTGTAGTTACATTACATTTACTTCAGACTAATACCTATCGAGTTCTCGCTCTTCTACATCTCCTATGGACCGTGCGGCCTTTTCGGCGCCACAGCTTGCTACATTACCTACACAATTTTGCTATGTGGAACTGCATGCACTGTATTCTTAGTTTGCATGGCAGCTTTACCGCATTTCTTCCAGTTCTACGCTATTCTTGCCTCATTCCTATTCCGACTCAAGGTCATCAAAGGCCATCCACCAACAACGAGGGACGCTTTTGCGCTTATTTCCGGCATTGCTTTACCGCTACCGACCATTATGATGGTCTGTTTCTCTTCTTGGCTTTGTGCAAATAATAGCCATGCAGGTGGCATTGCTGGCTTCAAGAGACGACGATATTGCGGTTCGTGATCTGCTGAACAAGCTACGTCCGAATTATGAAGCTTGCACGCATGTTGTGACAGGTAACTTGCACGAGTGTACAATATCGAGTGAACGAGGACATTTGGTAATTCAGGTCACACTTACATTCGCACGGTCTGTATGTTTATTGTCATATTTATTCTTGCAATTCTCACCGCGCCTATATTCATGATAATATTGCGCATTAGGTGAGTAAACTCCAAGATTTCAGAATAAAATTAAGGAAGGCGTACAGGTCACAGATACTCGCTTCAATACAGGGCGCATCTGACAAACTAAGTGAGCGATCGAAGAAGATGAACAGGAAATTCGTGACTGTGAGCATCTTCTAAGTCAACATCAGTAACCAATTTTTAGATGCTCACAGCCCAGACCGTTATACCGCTCATTCAATTTTTCTCTTCTAACATCGCATGGATTAATTTCGCACTAGGATTTTTCGACATTCTACACGAACCAGCGATGGAATACGTCACTTATCTTGTACGGTTTTGATTTCCTCGTGTTTTCCCTACACGCCCGAAGAGCGTCGATACAAATATCATGTTTAGTGCATTGAAACGGCAGCGCTCTTTTCACCTCTCATAGTGCTCACTTCCATCGATCACTACAAACGGTTTTTTACATCATTTTTCTTCTGCTGATTTGCTTTTATTGTTCAGAGCTGCGTTGAGGGTATTCTGCTGCAACTTGGATCGGAACGCCTCGAACGTTTCATCCACTAGTGTATCCATGACAAGACGTCTATCAGTTCCTCAAAGGATTTAGGAAACTCCCTCAATGTGAAGATAATCAGAAAGATTGTACATTTGTTCAATTAGTAATTCCATATCAGTTGTTTACGAGAATGATACCTTATAGACGATTTTATACAAATAATGGTTGTAACAGAATAACAAACAGATGTTACAGTATGCCTATAGTTCTCTATCATCACTTCGTCTAATACCGCCAAATGAATGTGATGTCACTTCTACACTGGGCCGCCGTACTCGGTTTCTAAAATAACAATAAAATAAAATGCCTAGACAAATACAAAGTAAATCGAAATAGATGTTGAACTGATGTCTGAAAATGTCGCATCTGCATAATGTCTCTTTGAGTTTCCGAAATGTAGTAGCTTACCAGCGGGACCAATCTGAATATGGCTAGAACGGGCGCAGGCAAGAAAGTCAAGTCGATCAACATCACAATGAAGAGAAATGCGAGGGGCAAGCAATACACTATGAGGATTCCCGTCAACTGAAATGATTCGTTTAATTTATCGAAAGTGAGGAAACACGTTTATTAGAAGCAGCGAATATGAAACACAATTTGACATACCTGCGTACTCAGCACCAGAATAACCTGAATCTGTGCTTTCTGAGTAGCACTCTGCAAGTCCATTTTATTCTGCAAAAATAAATATTCGTGATAGTTCACTTATCGCAACCTTTTGCTGGTTTAACGTGATTGATGTGTGAGAGATAACAAAGGTGAGACAGGGAACAATTACCGCAAGCGAGAAGGCTAGGATATACAGCTCTGAGAATTTGAATTAGAAATTGAGTAAAATCTTTTTCAACCAGGCACTACACGACCAGGATCTCCCGGAAGTCCAAAGAAAAAGAGAGTTCCTTCTCTTTCCTTCAACCATGATAAATTAGGATGCTAAAACGGTAAATTATTTATGTGAACCAACAGTGCGAAACATACATCCGTCATCTCTTCAATAATTTCAGAATCGATTCCGAATACTGTCAATCCGGCTACATTCGCGAGAAATACAGTACCGGAAAAAAGTATTTGGTCACTTTTTCAAACATGTGTATCTTTTTCGTCAGAAGAGGGAGTGGGCTGATATTTTTAGGGTAGTTGGGGAATGTATCAGAGCTTCTGATGCTGACAGTGAAATTTACCGATAACTCATATTGTTGCATAGTGATGACGCAATCCTACGTTCACTTATTCGAAAGATCTTTTTTCGCCGATGGAATTTTTCCCGCCCACTAAACTTTTTGTGCATAGAGATCAGTCCAAGGGCTAACCAGAAAAAAAGTTTCGAGTTGCTGCGGCCACTCTCCGTAGCAGCATAAATTCAGGAATATTGAGGTCGAAATTTCACAATTCTGGCGCTAGCGGTGCTAGAACCTTGTTCTGAAGCTTAAAATGAATCTTTTGATGAATGTCGATGTTCCTGAGAATATGGCCCAATTGGCCCACTATTTGCCTTTGGGCACCCCAAAAGTCACTTTTTCACATAGTCAGTATTTGAGGGTTCACCGCTCCAGGGATGATTTTCGCAAAAACATGGTTCCGGTGCAGGAGGGTCCCAATACAGCTGAACTCTCGATGCCCAACTTTTTAGACCACTGCGACATCTCTCCGCCTAGCGGCAAACGATTTAGGAAAGCATACTGGTTATCAAAACGCTCGCCTTGTCCAATATCGGCTTATGCCAAACGCATTCAGTCATGCTCAGACAGTGGCATCAGTTGGCTTACACTAAGGAGATAATCGATGCAAAGTTTCAGAACTGTAGCTCAACTGGAAAGCAACCTATGAATTATGAAAAGAAAATTAATATGGCTGAGGCGAAAAATTAGACAGCCGGTATACTTTCCTAAATCGTTTGCCGCTAGGCGGAGAGATGTCGCAGTTGTCTAAAAAGTTGGGCATCGAGAGTTCAGCGGTATTGGGACCCTCCTGCACCGGAACCATGTTCTTGCGAAAATCATCCTTGGAGCGGTGAACCCTCAAATAATGACTATGTGAAAAAGTGACTTTTGGGGTATCCAAAGGCAAATAGTGGGCCAATTGGGCCATATTCTCAGGAACATCGACACTCATCACAAGAATCATTTCAAGCTTTAGAACAAGGTTCTAGCACCCCTAGCGGCAGAGTTGTGAAATTTCGACCTCGATTTTCCTGAATTTATGCTGCTACGGAGAGTGGCCGCAGCAACTCGAAACTATTTTTCTGGTTAGCCCTTGGACTGATCTCTATGCACAAAAAGTTTAGCGGGTGGGTTAAATTCCATCGGCGAAAAAAGATGTTTCGAATAAGTGAACGTATGATTGCGTCATTAATATGCAACAATATGAGTTTTCGGCAAATTTCGCTGTCAGCATCAGATGCTCTGATACATTCCCCGACTACCCTAAAAATATCAGCCAGCTCCCTCTTCTGACGAAAAAGATGTACATGTTTGAAAAAGTGACCAAATACTTTTTTCCGGTACTGTATTATGCATTCAGTAAATATCAATCCAAATTGAGCTCTGCAATCGGGCATCAAATCTTGACAAATATCTGTAATTTCTCTTCTACTTATCGCTAAGTTTGAAGACTGAATCATTTGGAATGAGTCGCTGATGCATTCGTAGTTGGATAAAGTGGAACGGAGGAGCGATAACCACAGAGAAGAAAGCAAAAAAGAACTGAAAATTGATCAGAACAGTTAGTTAAACTGAACTTTTCTTACAATTATGTATTGTTTCGAAAGGCCAATTCGGCATATCGGCCCATCGCAGAAAAAACCATTATACGGTAGAAGAAAATGAATGCGTAAGAGAAACGCATAATAAAATTCGTGACAGAGAAGAGCAATCTTAAAACAAAATAATTTTGAAATAGGTTGGTTAGAAGATGTTGAGAAATCTTCCTACTTGGTGTATAATGTAGGCAATCCTGATATCATTACTTAGATTCGAACTGTGCTTCAAGAGGAGGTAAAAAATGGGTGGATGGAGAAACAATAGAGATACGATTGATATCATGCTCTCGAATCTGAAAATGAGGACGTGAATGAACTAATAAGAGAAATCCAAGAAAATAAAGCATCACATCGAAATGGCATCGAACATTCCGTCTCTGTCCCAGTGAAAGTTATATTGAAGATATGTGGAATTATCGGGAATAGTCATTCACGAAATACGCAGAAATCAATCCTGATATCTAGCATTCTCGCATTATTCAGATCAATTATCTTCTGCCTTAGCAGGTGGAGCAATAGGCATTACTCAATCAACAAGGTGTTGAAAATATATGGAATCTTTCTCACTGAGCAACAATTTCGTCATTTAGTTGACGAAATCGTAAACTAATCGTAGTATGTTCATTTCTGTGTTTGTGAGAGGCGTCTTCTCTCTGTGGTCGGAGTTGCCGACGCAAATCGCGGCGGTGCACTCGAAACGGTTCGAGATTGGCGAGTCATTTGAGTGACCTCGGGCAACTTTGTTGCTGGTGTGCGAGTCATTAACATCCACAGCTTCTGGAACAACATTGATTCGAAGGAATGTGAACATGATAACTTTTCTATGCGCTGGATTGACGAACAGGAAAATGAAAGATAGTTGCCATGACTCGAGAGCGAAGAGTGGCTGAAATGAAACGAACTTCTTCGATGAATTAGCAAATATGAATGTCCTAACCAATGGGATGTAAGTATGGCCAGCACTGAATCAGGCAAGAAAGTGAGATCAAGCATCATAGCGATAAAGACAAAAGCGAGGGGAAAGCAGTAAACAATCAGCACTCCAGCGAGCTGAAAAGGGATAAGAGTCTGATACAAAAGTCATGGCAAACCTGCATGTTGAGAACTATAACCACACGACTTTGCTGTTTCTGCGACGTGCTCCTCATATTCGACTGAAAATCAGATATTGGTTAGAAACTGCATCTATTATATACTTTCTGCTGCCGCATAGTCATTACTGTATGCGTCGTTATGAAAGACAGAATCGGACAAACGATCACCTGAGAAAACGCGACCATGTACAGGGCTGAACGGCAAAGTTTCTGGATTGATTATTTTAGTTCAATAACCTCCTCTGAGAGATCCGGGTTCGCCAGGCATTCCGAAGAATAATAGTATACCATCTCTTTCTCTCAGCCAAGAGAGATTTGGATGCTGCAAAAGTAGATCAGCGCTATCTACGACACACAAACGCACCTCTGCCATTTCTTGGAAAGATGAGGCATTTTGACTGTAAATTGTCAATGCGATAACGTTTGTCATCAGTAGTGCACAATCGATTATCATTACTATCAATTGAGTCCTGTGCTTAAATAATTGTAAAATGTAGATATTCTATTGAACCGGTTGCTAAGTTTGAATGGTGAATCATTCGAGATAAGCCTTTGATGCATTCGAAGTTGGAGAAAATGAAAAGGAGGACAGCAAGAAAGACAGAAGAACGAGAACAAGAACTAAATTTGCAAATATACAGAATTCAAGAAAAAAAAAGTCTGAAGATTACCATGATGAACTGTTTCGGAAGGCCAAATGTGCATATCGGACCGTCAAAGTAGAAGACATTGTATGGGAGAAGAAAGTGAGGCCGCAGAAGAAAGGAGTAGTAGAATTCATGGCATAGCAGAACAACCTTACAAGTTATGTGAACGTTCAAGAATTTGAAACTTTTGTCAAACTTGATTAGCGATGTATCCAATTCGGATATCTGTCGTTAGAGTGGAGCTTTGTTTCAAAAGAATCCAGAATATGATAGGGTGAAATGATACAAGCGATATCAGAGGAACGACTGCTTCGAATCTGATAAGCTTACAAAGTTTTGGGAGAATTCTGACAGAAACTCACCTTGAAATCGCATCCAATACTACATCGCGATCCCAATGCAAGTTGTATTGGAGAGTATCGTTACCATGAAAAGCCATCGTCGTAATAAGCAGTTCTGAAATCAAATAACAATAAAATGCATTATATCAGATTGAAAAGGGAATTCAAGGGAACTGTGAAGTGCCTAGTACAAAGAGTTGAAAAATGTCGCGAATATATCGTTTATTATGGCTAATGCGAATACAACGACAAATTTCGAATTACAATTATTATATTTGTCATTCTTTCGACGATGGAATTGACTGTTAGATGTGAGAAAGTTTCTCCGGTAGGGACGATCTCGTTTTGCTTGCAACCGACTTCGCAATACAGCATCGTATGTGGCTTGGGACACCTTTGCAAAAAGTGTATCTCGCAAAAAACTACGTCGATCAATTCAAAAGAGGCTATGCGGATGAGAGACAGAGCGATTCTGTGCAATTGGCTGCGCATCGACTCGCGTAGAACGAACTCCTCGAATAATGTACTCGACTTGAGATAAGCTTCCAGTAATGAAATTCCAGAGTTTCTGAAGAATTTCAAAAGGTTTTCTTGTAAGGCTTCAGCAACAACCTTTCGATGAAGTGGATGAACGAAAAGGAAAATTAGGGATAGCACCCATGAAATGAGACAGAATAAAGCCTGCAGTTGCTTTTTCCTCGAAAATGAATTGAAACCAGCTGACCATTGGAATGAATCGCAGCAAGGCTAAAACCGCTGCAGGCAGAAATGTCAAATCAAACATCATAGAAATGAATAAGAACGCGAGAGGGAGGATGTAAACAAGAAATATGCCTGACAGCTGAAATCTAGTGCTTGATTAGCCAAGGTGCATTGCCAGACTTGCATGTTCAGTACACGAATAACGTGATTAGTCGCTTTTTGCGTGCTACTCTGCAAATTCTCCATTCTCGTGCTCGTGACGGACGGTCGACTCTCACCCCCGCTCTCTTCCACCCCCAGTTTGGAGAATCCTTGTCCGTCAGCTTGGGCAACCGGATGAGTATCGCCCACTCGGTACACCACAAGAGGAGGACCCAGGAAGGATACCATCGTCTAAAGTGATCTACCGTCAAGAAAGGCCAAGAAGCCTGCTTCG
>LS489020.1:572912-602886 GCA_900490845.1 Pristionchus japonicus | reverse complement strand
CCACGCAAAGTACGGTCTTCGGCCTCTGGATGTTCTACTTCGCACCTCAAACGATCTCGACCAAGTGCGACTATCAATTGAGAAGATAAATGTAAGAAGACCCCTTGACCCAATGACACATTGAGTACGAAGATCCATATCCCCTCCCCTAAGTTGCCGTCCTGCAGGCCCATTGCCTGATGTCAGGATAAATGTCTAATGTCTAATGTCTAATGTCTAACTCTGCAAATTTGCGTGAATCTAAAAATTGAATGATATCGGCATCTCCATTATATTATTTGCAAGCCTTCTGTTTCCGCATAGTCATTGCTGTGTGAATAATTATGAATGCAACCACTGGGAAAATAACAACAAGGGAGAAGGCAAGCGTGTAAAGCTCTGAAATGTTTTTTTAAATGACAATCAATTTTTTAACAGTAAAAACAATCGAACCTGTTCTCAAATATCCAGGATCTCCTGGAGGGCCAAACATGAACAGAGTTCCTCCTCTGGATTTTAACCAAGAGAGATTAGTTTGCTACGAAGTTTACTAATCAGTATTTCTCTCTAAAGTAGAGGAAACCTTTGCCATCTCATCAGCATTGTTTGCGACTTTTCCGAATATTGTCAGGCCCGCCACATTTGTTAGCAGAATGAAGCACTCCGAGAATACAGCGAAGGCTTGAGACCTGAAGCTCAAAATATTTTGAATATTTTGTGAGGGCCAAACAAATGCACACTCACCTATGGCTTAGCTTGTAGGGAGAACCATGTGGAATTAATCTCTGATGCATTCGGAGCAGAAGAAAATGAAAAGGAGGGCAACAACTAATACAGAACAATGTGAAAAAGAACTGAAATGTGAAGTTTGTACTATAAACAATCTTGCGCTAAACATACCATTATGAAAGATTTCGGAATTCCCATTCGACAGATGGGTCCATCGCAATAGAATGCATTGTATGGTAATATAAAATGGAGACGCAGTAGAAATGCGTAATAGAACTCGTGAAGAACCAGGGAAACCTTTCGAAAACATCTTGTGCACATATCATATTTCGAAACGTATAAACCTGGTTGGTTATTGTTTTCACAAACCTGGTCCAAGATGTACCCAATTTTGATATCGAAATTGAGTGTTGAACTTTGCCTAAGAAGAATGTAGAAAATTGCTGGATGCATAAATACTAGAGAAACTATGGGAACTAGAAACTATGGAACTCATCTCGAATCTGAATCAAAGAATTCAAATTCAAAACAAACAAATAAATACGTCGTAATCACATCCAAAACTCCGTCGCGATCCCAGTGAAAATTGTACTGCAATGACGAAGGAGAAGAAGAAGAAGAATTCATTGCTTAGCTAGCCATGACGAGTAGAATTGCTTCTAAGTGAAGCAAGAAAGTGGCACAGGTGAAATCGCAGTAATGAAAACACACGTATTGGAGAAGAAGGATAATCAAGTGCTTTCAAACAGAACACGTCGCAGTGCGCTGGAATGAGCGTATTCACTTAGTCAATGGTATAATAAAACTACTTTTCCGGATAGAGATAATGTACAGGTGTAAAGCACGGATATGTAATGTACAGGTGGCTGAAAGTGGCAAATAGACAATCGATCATAAATTCGAAGCATCAGGTGTAAAGCATGAGTGGTCGTTTCTATCACAAAGCAAGTGAAACAAGTGGAAATAGTGGCATAGCGACGGAGAAAGGTTTGAAGCACTCGGGTGCATTACGCTGTTGGAAAACGTGCAAAAAATGCAACTACTGAAAAACATTTGCAACGAAGTCGAACTATAAACGCTCAATCTTTAACTAATGCATACTGCAAAACAAGAAGGTTCCACAAGGTTCAAGTATTGTTTTGTATCCTGAAGAAAATACAAAGAATCTAAACAGAGTTGGAAGAATATGTGATTTCTCGTAGTAATATTTTATTCAACTCATCATTCTCTAGATCTTCGCTGATAAAGCCTCATTCTCAGAGGAAAATACACATGAAACCGCTTTGATTGCTGATGATAATGTACAGGTGTAAAGCACGGATATGTAATGTACAGGTGGCTGAAAGTGGCAAATAGACAATCGATCATAAAATCGAAGCATCAGGTGTAAAGCATGAGTAGTCGTTTCTATCACAAAGCAAGTGAAACAAGTGGAAATAGTGGCATAGCGACGGAGAAAGGTTTGAAGCAAAATTTTTGATCATGTGATCATGATTTGCATAGATAGTGAGGGACAAAGCAATGCATGATTTTCAGTTTTTTACAGTGTAAAAAGCGGGAATGTTAACCAAATCGCCTGAAAATTGAAATGTAAGGCCCCTGTCTTGCTCCGAACACGATGGTGATAATTATTTCTACGAATTATGAAAATTTGCATATTCAAGGAAACTTCAAACTCGATTTTCTCGAAAACGGAGAAACTAACCCCTCCTTTTTTTTGATATGTTGTAGCGCTTGACTAGAGCTACAACTATTGCCCGGGCATGACCCAAGTTTTGTGTGTCTTCGACCTCAAATCCTCATAGAACTAAGGCTTTCCTCGCGAGAAAACACTGTTATTCCCCCTTCATTCCCACCCATCCCCCTCTCATTCCACCCCATCCGCCGCACCTGCGCGGTGTAGAAGAGCGGAATGATCGAGAAATGAAGGAAATGAGGGGATAATCTCGAGAGGAAAGCCTTAGTTCTTTGAGGATTTGAGGTCGAAGACACACAAAACTTGGGTCATGCCCGGGCAATAGTTGTAGCTCTAGTCAAGCGCTACAACATATCAAAAAATTGGAGGGGTTAGTTTCTCCGTTTTCGAGAAAATCGAGTTTGAAGTTTCCTTGAATATGCAAATTTCGGTAATTCGTAGAAATAATTATCACCATCGTGATCGGAGCAAGACAGGGGCCCTACATTTAAAATTTCAGGCGATTTGGTTAGCATTCCCGCTTTTTACACTGTAAAAACTGAAAATCATGCATAACTTTGACCCGCATTATCTATGCAAATCATGATCACATGATCAAAAATTTCACGGAAAACCATGTAGGGGGTCCATGCCTACCACAATCAGACGAAAAAACGGGGTGTTTTATTTTGCTGTACGGAGTGGTGGCGAACCTTACGCGAACGCACTGGTATGTACACGTAGAACACGAACGATAATTTTTTGCTTAGGCGAATGATCTTTCGAATTGTATATATAAAGTTGTACGGAGGGAATAATGTGTGAAAATAAAATAAAATATGCGCATTGAAGAGATTACATTCCATCTCTCGTTTTTCTCCCATTCCAAGTCGTCGATATCCGTTGTAAACGACTTATTCTTAATGGAAAAATCGCATGAAACCGCTTTGATTGCTGATGATCGCTTTCATATGCGACAAACGACTTCACACGGAACGAAACTGTCATCATTTGACGATCTTCTGTTCGCTGAAGAGAAATGGTACCGTCACCCCTTCCTTTTCACGACCTATTCACTATCGTTCATCACTCAATTGTCGATACTATGGCGATCGTCTTCAACTTTCTCCTACTTTTCGCCGTGATTCTGCGATCACCAAGCAGTTTGAGGTTGATGAAGGAAACTTCCCATATCAAATCTCGTTTATCATAGATCGTACAAAGTATTGTTACTGAATGCTGCAGTAATCGATTTGCTGAGCTCGTCAACAATGCTGATGACAATGGCTCGGTAAATAATTATTTTCTTAACCTAAAGCATTTCATTAGTTCTATAGAGGAAAGAGTTTTTACAGTGCGGTACCAGCACGGCATGTGCTTGCGTACGTCTATGATGGCCCTTGCGTGTTTGTCTCGGGTAAATATTGCACAATGTAAAAATGGAAATGCTGAAAAATATGATCAGGCATTTTCTGTCACTGGCTGTATACGATTATGCTCGCAACTCTATCGCAGTCGTTGTTCCTTATCGCATGCTCGTTCGGGTATCGGCTGTACATTCTGGGAAGGTGAGCACACTCGCGTTCAATCGTTTCTAAAATCTATTTCAGGCCCACACCCAGCAACCGGGCCGTTCTTCTCAGCTGTCTGCTCGTTTCTATACCGAATTTGATCATTATCGTGCGTGCCACCTCTGAAGTTTGCCGTCAATGATGTTCTGCTTCAGATGACGTTCGTCTCCATGCTAGACGATGTTGATGATGTCAGAGCTGAGTTGAGGATCGTTAGACCAGAGTACATACTGGATGATTACGTCCTTGAAGGTAGTCAATATCCGCTACTCTTTTACGATTCACAAAAGAATACTCTCGCAGGACAAGTCTCCATCTTCAAAGTGTTCACAATGTTCACTATTCTTGCTATGACGATGCCCATCGGGCCCACGCTTGTGATCATTTTCATCATTCGGCGAAAGGTAGGAATGAGATGAGAAGGATGGCAATGTGATACATCTTCTAGGTCCTGGCAAAACTGGCTGAGCACGCTGCGATGATGAGTGGAAGGACGGCTAAGATGCACAGCACGTTGACAAAAGTTCTCGACTATTGTTGAATCGGTTAGACAAACCGCTGATCACAGGTGCTCACACTCCAGTCTGCTCTGCCTATCTTCTTCAGTGGGGCAGTTGGGAGTTATGGACTTTGCCAATTCGACATTGTTTGTTCGCCAGTGCAGGAGCACTTCATTATGGAGGTATGCCGTCGACAAAAGATGAATGGTCTTTCTGATCGTGGACAAACAATTTCTTCCAGTGCGTCTCGTTTATGGCACTGCTTGCACCGATGATCACTCTGTACTGCATGAAGCCGTATAATGAGTGAGTTGAACGATAAGGCGGAGAAAAAAAAGTTATTGCAGTTTCGTAAAGAGCATCATATGCTGCAATCTAACTGAGCTTCGGACAGAGATGATGTTTGATTGTAAAAATCGATCGACATCTGAAAATATTTTTGCAGAGAGTCAACAACGACGCGAGTTGCCGATAAAACCACAGATCAGATTTCTTCAGTTCTTTAATTCAATTCCATCGAAATGTGCAGATGAATCCGTAATTATTGTAAATACTGCAATGCAATGATAAAATCTACTTTATCTTTTTTTTACTTTTCGTATCGTGAATGTGTTCTAAAAGGAGAGACTATGAAGGCAAATCGTATCTCGATTCCATCTGCCTTTCAATAAGCTCTAGATTACGACTGTTCACCTTCAATGGATTCGTTACGCGGTCTACGATGAATATAAAGAAATGCTTCCGATTAGATAGTACATACACAGACTCGATTTCGTCCTATCACTTATCCTACTATTACATTAACATAAAAAAACTCCCTTGCCTGTACCCCATTTCCGAGATAGGTTTCACACGTACGTTATGGTTTTCTTAGAGAGGTTAGCGTGCGAATTCGCTCAGCTTTCTAAGCACAAAAGAGAGAAAAAACAGGAATTTATTGGAAGAACTCATTTCCTCATTCCGTATAGACAGTTTTGTTTTGCTCAGGTCCCCTATAAGGAACTCGTTCGCGTGGTACTTGCAAAGCTCGTGTCGAGTAATTTCGTAATAGCTGCAGCCGTAATCAACCTACACTTCCCTACTCTACGACAGTCATGTATCTGCCTTCGCCACTCCCTGGACATGACTTGGCAACTATCATTCACCATTCGGTCGTGGATAGTTCAGCCGTCGTTTTCAACATACTCTTGTTGCTAGCCGTAATTCTCAGATCCCCAATGAGCTTGAGGTATGGATTTGTTCTGTGCTCTCAATAAATACCATTTTCAAGATCTTACAAAGTTCTGCTAATCAACTCAGCAATCATCGACTTACTGAGCTCATTTACGATGCTCATGACCATGGTTCGGTAAGATCCCGAATTATGCCTGCCAACGTTTTTCTTATCTTCAGATTGATACCCGCAAGTAACTCGCTCGCTTACGTCTATGATGGACCATGCGTCTATGTGTCAGGTGACTTCCACATCTTGCGCATTTCGATTGTCTTACATTGTTCAGGAATGTTCTGCCACGTACTCTACACAATCATGCTCGTCACTCTATCGCAGTCACTGTTTCTCATCGCTTGTTCGTTCGCTTATCGATTGTACATTCTTGGGAGGTAATATCTGAATATTTCTCCAGTAAAATACTAATCTACTTTAGACCTTCTCCAAGCAACAAGGCCGTCATAATTGCTTGTCTGGTTGTCTCCATCCCGAATTTGATGATCCTTGTAAGCATTTCTCAACAACTAAAAGGAAAAAAGCTTGGCTTCAGACGACGTTCATGTTCACACTCGACGACAACGGCGACGTCAGGGCAGCTTTGAAAGATGTCCGTCCAGATTACGCTCTTGATGACTACTTGGTTCAAGGTGATTAATTGCTGGCATTCATTCTGTTGATACTGAGAAACATGAACAAATTAGAAAAAGCAAAGCGAAAATGACCTTCCAGGACACGTCTCCATCTACAACGTGCTCACTCTCTTCACTATTCTTGCAATGACGCAGCCGATTGGACCGACTCTAATTCACATATTCATCATGCGAAAGAAGGTCATTAGCGAGGAATACAATGCTTATTGGAAAAGTGCAAGCAATATAAACGGACTGTCTACATAAACGATACTGATTATGCTCTTGAGGTGCTAACGAAGCTCATAGCGCACTCAGTTCAAATGAGTGGGCGCACAGCCCAAATGCACAGCACGCTGACCAAGGTATTAATTTTCAGAGCAATTCCTGATTTTTTAGTAGAATCAAGCATTATTGCAGGTGCTGACACTCCAATCCGTTCTGCCCATCTTCTTCAGTGGAGCAGTGGCGAGCTATGGTCTTTGTCAATTTGACATAGTTTGTTCTCCAGTTCAAGAACACTTCATCATGGAGGTTGATCACTGCATGTTAGTCTAATCTCACTCACCTCATTCCAGTGTGTTTCCTTCATGGCTCTATTCTCACCAATGATCACGCTGTACTGCATGAAACCATACAAAGAGTAGGCGATGGAATGTACGGGAAAACAAAAATAGTGATTTTTTTAGTTTCGTCATCAACATCGTTCGTTGTGATTTCACCCAACTCAAGAGGAGTGCGAAGTAAGTAAACTCGTGTAGATTTGTTGGAAGTATTTTTATTCCAGCGACATATCAACAACGAAAGTAATGGAAATACACTCTGCCATTTGATCTATCACCTTTGACCGTCTTACTGATTCAGCTAATGTAATGGGCAGATACATCAATACGAATAAATGATGATTCCCTTCACGGTTCTATTTATATTAGAACACGAAATAATGACGATATCACCTGTTATCCGTAGCTGGCGATCATGACTGATCGAGTTGAATAGACTCGTTAGATGTTTTGGCAGCCGCATTCGTTTTCTTGATAAGAATCTGGGCTATGCCTTCATTTTCGATTCTCGGAACTTTGATCTTATAGTTCGAATGCATTCTCTGAATATCCAAAGATCGAGAAATGAAATCCTATTTATTGTTTGCTCTTTATTTCAAGTCTAGGAACTGTTTTCCCTTTTCTAAGATCCTACTGCGTGCGAATCTATTATATTTTCCGATGATCACCTACGAATAACAATTTTATTCGACAACAATTACTAATCGGATATTGAGAAACACCTGGTCTGTAGTTCTCATATCTTTTCAGCTGAATCCTACGTACAGCAATAACCAGATTATCTCGTTTGCGTGGCACTTGCAGAGCTCGTATCGTGTAATTTCATACGGAAAGCAGTAACAAGCAATTCAGCACGCTCCATTTCCTCGTTCGTGTACAGTGATGTATCTCCCCTCTCCGATACCTGGACACGACCTAGCGACGATCATTCATCACACTGTCGTCGATGTTCCTGCCGTTGTCTTCAACATTCTTCTCTTGTTTGCAGTCATCCTTCGATCACCATCGAGTCTGAGGTTCGTGCTGGTGATACAATGAAATCTCATGCATGATAATGCAGATCGTACAAAGTCCTGCTCGTAAATTCGGCCATCATTGATTTACTGAGCTCACTGACGATGTTCTTGACGATGGTCAGGTAGGAAACAAACTCTTGTAATCAGTTGGAATAATTCTTGTCAGAATCATACCGGTCACTCCAACTCTCGCCTACGTATACGATGGACCATGCGCATACGTTTCAGGTCAGCACTAAAACGAACTCACAAGTTGTGTATGTTTGCCCTTGTCAGGAATGTTCTGCCATGTCGTCTACACTATTATGCTGGCGACTATCTCGCAGTCTCTCTTCCTCATCGCAGCCTCATTCGCGTATCGATTGTACATTCTGGGGAGGTGAGCTGATCGAAATAGAGCACGTGGTTGATGTTTTCTTCTTGTAATTGGTCAAGGAAACGTGATTCCGGGAATATCAAAACACTCTCAGGCCTTCTCCCACGAACAGAGCTGTAAGCATCGCATGTCTTGTTATGTCGATACCTAATTTAATCATTATTGTGAGTTTCCCATTATTTTCTTTGAACAAATCTAATAAAGAAATGAAATTCTCAGGTATCTTTCATGTTTATTCTCGATGATCCGAATGAAGTCAGAGCTCAGATGAAAGCGCTGAAACCAGAATACGTTCTAGATGATTATATGGTTGAAGGTGCGAGTGCTCAGAATGCTTGAAGATGAATGATGATGATGACAAATGAGATGAAGACAATGAATATGCAGGTCACGCATCAATCTTCAATGTGGTCACGATGTTCACAATTCTCGCAATGACCATGCCGAGCAGTCCAACTCTCGTTCTCATTTTCATAATGCGAAAGAAGGTCTTGAAACATTCCTGAGTGAATCTGGAACAACGACAGTTTTGAGGTCCTAACAAAGCTCATTGCTCATTCCGTACAGATGAGCGGTCGAACGGCTCAAATGCACAATACACTAACGAGAGTGAGCAGTATCGATTTACTAACGGTCAATACATCGCTTTAGGTGCTCACTCTTCAATCAGTCCTGCCCGTGTTCTTCAGCGGAGCCGTTGGGAGTTATGGTCTCTGTCAATTCGGAATCATGTGCTCTCCTGTTCAGGAGCATTTTATAGCTGAGGTATGCAATACGCGTTGATGTGAGAAAAATTCGATTATCAATTTTTAGTCCGTTTCGTTCATGGCACTCTTGTCTCCGATAATCACTCTCTACTGCATGAAACCTTACAAGGAGTAGGCATAATATTTCAAACTCTCAAGTATAATTCAACTTCAGTTTCGTAATCAACATCGCTCGTTGCGATTTCGCGGAACTCAAGAGGGGAGTACAGTACGTTAATCTTTCGAAATTTATGCGAAAATTCAAAATTTTGCAGCGAAACTTCTACAACGACAACTACGCGCGTAACTGAACTCCACTCCGTCATCTGAGTTCTCCTCATAAAAAATTGGGCTCTGTCGGGATTGTGAGGTCCCATAGGAATTGTGAGGTCCCATCAGAATTGTGAGGTCCCATAGGAATTGTGAGGTCCCATCAGAATTGTAAGGTCCCAACGGAATTGTGAGGTCCCAAGAAAAATAAAAGACCCTCGATGGAATTGTGAGGTCCCATCAGAATTGTAAGGTCCCAACAGAATTGTAAGGTCCCAAGAATTTGAGTCTTCTTGGGACCTTACAATTCCCACTGGGAGCCTTTGAATCTTCTTGGGACCTCACAATTCCTATGGGGGCGTATGAGTGAGATCCACAATTCTTGTTTTCAATCAAGCGGTAAAAACAATGAAAGTTGAAATATTGCTGGACCAGGAAACTTGGTTGGGACTAGCTAATATAATCGGAATCTGGACTCTCTTATTGGACGACTAAGCGAGAGTAGAGCCCAAGCAATATCCTTGTTCGAGGAAGACTGATCACTCCAGTCCTTGTTCATGATTTGATTCTCCCTCTCATCCTCGTCGAAGGATTAATGCGATTTACTTTTCTTTTTTGTTTGGAAAAGTCATCGCATTGCCTTGAGTGAATGAATGAATTGTCCAACTTAATCATACGCTCCCGTGCGAATTGTAAAGTCCCAAGAAGATTCAAAGGCTTCCAGTGGGAATTAGAGTGGCAAATCCGGGTCACGGTTAACCGTCCCTCTCTTCCCTCTCAGACGGTTAACCGCGAGAGGCAGGTTTACAACCTCACTCTCCACGGTTCAACCGTCTCGGGTAAACATGAGCTGTTTCGACCCGTGTGAGACGGGTCGAAAACAGCTCATTGCTTCCGTTCTCGGCTCCCAGTGAACCAAATGAGATGATTCAAACTCAGAACTGAATTGGCATTCAATCACAAGCCCTTATCGAGTAGAGTAGTTCTGTATTTGAACTTTCTCATTTGGGCCACTGAGAGCCGAGTACGGAAGCAATGAGCTGTTTCCGACCCGTCTCACACGGGTCGAAAACAGCTCATCCGAGAGAGTGGGGGTCGTAAAACGAGAGGGGACGGTTAACCGCCTGACCCGTCTCTGACCCGTCCAAGCTCTCCAAAACAGTGACCCGTTGACCCGGATTTGCCACCCTAGTGGGAATTGTAATGTCCCAAGAAGACTCAAATTCTTGGGACCTTACAATTCTGTTGGGACCTTACAATTCTGATGGGACCACACAATTCCATCGAGGGTCTTTTATTTTTCTTGGGACCTCACAATTCTGTTGGGACCTTACAATTCTGATGGGACCTTACAATTCCTATGGGACCTCACAATTCTGATGGGTCCTCACAATTCCTATGGGACCTCACAATCCCGACAGAGCCAAAAATTGCTCTGTTAGAACACGAAATAATGATGATGTCACCTTGCACCGTCGCTCTGTCGCTCTTGATCAAGACTAATAATAATAATAATTTTTTCACGTCAGGCGTTAACGATCAAGACTGATCGAGATGAATAGACTCGTTAAATTTTTCGACAACACCATTCGATTTCTTGATAAAAATCTGAGATATGTCTTCAATTTCGACTCACGGGACTTTAATCTTAAAGTTCCACTACAATCATTCAAGAACATAATTGTGATGTGTATTCTCATTTTTTCTTTGCGCCTCAATTTCACCGATTTTTTTCTAAAATCCTTATGTGCGTGACTTTATTGTATTTTCCAATGATCACCTATGGATAACAATGTGATTTGACAACAATCTCAAATCGTTCATTTATATTTTCCGATGATCACATGTGAGAAAAAGTCTGCTTTGGCTACAATCTCGAGTCGTTTATAGAGAACATTTCCTGGTTCGTGGACAACCATGCATCTCCCGTCACCAATACCCGGACACGACTTGGCAACCATCATTCATCACTCAATAGTTGATGCGCTTGCTGTTCTCATCAACATTCTTCTGCTGTTTGCAATCATTTTGCGATCTCCACCAAGTCTAGGGCAAGATTTCATTCAATTCATCAAATGAAATCTTCTTTTAACAGATCCTACAAAGTCTTTCTCGTAAATTCCGCAATTGTAGATTTGCTATGCTCCCTAACGATGTTCTTGTCCATGGTTAGGTAGGGAACATACTCTAGTGAAACTCTTGCTCAATAAGCATTGCCAGACTCATACCGGTCACTCCAACACTCGCCTACGTGTACGTTGGACCTTGCGCATACGTTTCAGGTAAGAAGTTCAGTACTGATGCAGAAGGTAAATTGCATAACTCAACTTGCATAACTCAAGCAAAAACTTGCATAACTCAAGCAGCCGTTTGCAAAAAAGGCGATCATTCATAAAACAATATTCATAACACCAGGAATGTTCTGCCACGTCTTCTACACCATTATGCTGGCGACAGAATTGCAATCTCTCTTCCTCATTGCAGCCTCATTCGCGTATCGATTGTACATTCTCGGGAGGTGAGCATACGTTTCAAAATTATCAACCCTTGTTCGACACTTGTTATCCTAGTAAGTTGTCACGGGTAACCTGATTTCGTGAAAATCACAACATTCCCAGACCTTCTCCAACGAACGTAACTGTGAGCATCGCTTGCCTTGTTATGCCAATACCTAATTTGATTATTGTTGTGAGTTTCCCATCAATTTCTTTCGATTGAAATCGAAAAATAGATCGAAATTCTCAGGCAATATTCATGTTTATTCTCGATGATCCGAACGAAGTCAGAGCTCAGTTGAAAGCTCTGAAGCCGGAATACGAACTAGACGCATACGTGGTTGAAGGTGCGGGCACTCACTGTCAGAGTTTTGATTGAAGCGAACAGGCCATGCATCAATCTTCAATGTGGTCACAATGTTCACAATCTTCGCAATGACCATGCCGATAAGCCCTACACTCTTTTTAATTTTCGTCATGCGCAAGAAGGTTATTTGAAAACATTCGTGTAGGAATGAGGAAGAACGATAGTTTTTGAGGTCCTGACGAAGCATATTGCGCAATCCGTGACGATGAGCGAACGAACGGCCCAAATGCACAATACATTAACGAGGGTTAGCAGACCATTACTGCATTTCAAAAGCACTAACAGATGTTCAGGTGCTAACCCTTCAATCAGTTCTTCCGGTGTTCTTTAGTGGATCGGCTGGGAGCTATGGTCTCTGCCAATTTGGAATCATGTGTTCACCAGTACAAGAACATTTCATCGCGGAGGTATTCTATTGATGACATGAAAATTCGAATGAGAATTTTTAGTCAGTTTCCTTCATGACACTCCTGGCACCGATAATCACGTTGTACTGCATGAAACCGTACAAGGAGTAGGCGATACATTGCTAACTCTCGAGTACAGTTCAATTTCAGATTCGTAATTAATATTGCTATCTGTAGGTTTGCAGAACACAAGAAGAGCGTGCAGTACGTTTATTTTTTTTTGAAATTTTGCTCAAAATCATGATATTGCAGTGAAGGTTCGACGTCCACGACTACACGCGTAACTGAAGTCCGCTCTGCCATCTGATTTCAACCCATGACCTATCAATGGCCATTATTCGTGTCATGCACTTATATTTTGCGTTTCATGCACAAATTTCATAATAAAACATCTTTTACTGAGCAGTATTTGCTGTCCGAGCCTGAGTCTGAATCTAGCCTATCATTTCGAGGGATATCACAACCAACCGATATCAATAGGCTTGTTAGATCATCGATCTGTTCAGAAAAGCATGGCAGGTGATGATGGTTATTCTCGCACGACTCTCTTGAGGAAAGCTATTAACGCTCACTCGTTGTTCTCTAGCTCTATGATCAGTAGGACAGTACCGACGCGCTCATAGGGCACTTCTTTCTCAGTTGTGGAACCATGCTTGTTTTCTTCAAACTGAGATCCGTTAGTGTGCGAAAACGCTGTCATTTCTAAGCATCAACAGAAAAATAACAAGAAATGGATGGAGAGAACGCTTCGTTTTTTCTCTGGATTGCTGTATTTCGAGCGAAAGCTCTCACTTGGCTCAGTTTGAATCCGCATATCTCTCAGACTCATTAAAAGCAATGTATCCACTGCCCTCGCCTCTTCCCACGCACGATTTTGCCACTATCGTTCATCACTCAGTGGTTGATAGTTTGGCTGTAATCTCCAACATTCTTCTCATCTTGGCCGTCGTGCTCAGATCCCCGAGGAGTTTGAGGTACGATTGTGTCAAATTTCCAAAACACATCTCTGAATTACAGATCCTACAAAGTTTTGCTTCTAAACGCTGGAATAATCGATTTGTTGAGCTCTTTTTCGATGTTGATGCTGATGGTCAGGTTAGATGTTCATTTCATGCTCCTCCTTGGATGCCCTCTTTTAGAGTGGTTCCGGCTCGACACGTGCTTGCCTATGTCTACGACGGTCCTTGCGTGTACATCTCTGGTGAGTGTGGTCATGTGGCGGTCTGTCTCATGATAACTGAGCAGGTGTCTTCTGCCACAGTCTCTACACGATTCTGCTCGCAACTCTATCTCAATCTCTATTCTTGATCGCTTGCTCGTTCGGATACCGGCTGTATATTCTCGGACGGTAAGCGAATATAAGAGCCCGTTCGCGTAAGAGTCGAACAAGTACCGGCACAGTCCAAAAAGGTCAATTCTCTGAAAAGGTGTAATCAGGGGTTCTCGACGATGCTGAAGACGTTGGGCATGCTCATTTTTCATTTTGAGCCTCCGTTGGCTCCAGACGACGTCGCGTCGAAAACACGTTTTCATCTGTCTCGCCGGCAATCATTGCCCTAAAATTACATGCATGTGGCTCCTGGGGTAAACTTTGATGACGATCACGCCTATCAAATTCATTTTTCAAAAATTGCAAAAATATTTTTGTTACAAAATGTAACTTTTTAATGATTGAGTTGCGCCGGGTGCGACCTATATAGAAATGACCGGCGTGAAGTGGGGGTTTCAAAAATATTTTTTTCGGAATTTTAAAATATACAGTTTTTGAATGTCACAAAAGAAAGTTATCTGAAAACCACGTTCTCGCACTTGTTTACCTCTTCCCCGGCCTCTCCTTCCCTTTGATCTACCCTCTCTCTCGTCAGCCTCCCTCCCCTTCCTCTCTGCGCTCTCTCATTTTCACGCACTCTCTCACCTCTTCCCATCTGACAGACGAGGGGAGGAGAGGCAGAAGATGGAGTAAACAAGGGCGAAGGCGTCGTTTTCAGATCACTTTATTTTGTAACATTCAAAAACTGTATATTTTAAAATTCCGAAAAAAATATTTTTAAAATCCCCACTTCACGCCGGTCATTTCTATATAGGTCGCACCCGGCGCAACTCAATCATTAAAAAGTTACATTTTGTAACAAAAATATTTTTGCAATTTTTGAAAAATGAATTTGATAGGCGTGATCGTCATCAAAGTTTACCCCAGGAGCCACATGCATGGAATTTTAGGGCAATGATTGACGGCGAGACAGATGAAAACGTGTTTTCGACGCGACGTCGTCTGGAGCCAACGGAGGCTCAAAATGAAAAATGAGCATGCCCAACGTCTTCAGCATCGTTTTCAGAGAATTGGCCATTTTGAGCTGTGCCAGATGCTTGACGATTTGTCCGATTCTTACGCGAACGGGCTCATAATTGAATTCGAACAGTGTCTTTGTGTTTTTGTTAGCTAAATTTGATCAATTCTCAGCAATGAGAAAATACTGTGTTTATCAAAATAATAATATTTTCTCAGGCCGACTCCCAGCAACAAAGCCGTTTCGATCGCATGCGTCATCGTTTCGATACCGAATTTGATGATCCTTGTCAGTTTCAATTCTCAAAGCATAGGTCGAACGTTCTCAGGTTACGTACATCTTCATGCTCGATCCATCAGACGACGTCAGAGCCGAGTTGAGGGCAATCAGACCCGATTATGAGTTCGATGATTACGTCGTTGAGGGTATGAATCGGCCATAATGAAATTTGAACGCCCAATCACTGCCTTCTGAAAGTGTACGAGACCTTCTCCAGGTCACGCGTCGATATTCAGTGTGGGGACGATGTTCACGATTCTCGCGATGACGATGCCCATCGGACCCACGCTCGTGCTCATTTTCTTCATGCGGCACAAAGTTGAGATTAAAGAAAATCGGGAATTGAAACGATATTTCTCAGGTACTGAAGAAGCTCACTGCTCACTCGGTGCAGATGAGCGGCCGAACGGCACAGATGCACAATACACTGACTAGAGTGAGTGATTGATTCAAGAACTGAAAAGGTAAAGCCATTTCAGGTACTGACCCTCCAATCGATGCTTCCGGTCTTCTTCAGTGGAGCAGTGGCGAGCTATGGTCTCTGCCAGTTCGATATTGTTTGCTCACCCGTGCAGGAGCATTTCGTCATGGAGGTGAATCATCTAGTTGGCGATCTTATTGACACCGACATACAGTCGCCCACCTCATCTCATTGAAAATAAGACTATCAGGCGATTTTCTATTGATAATCAGAGCGTTTTTCAGTCCGTCTCATTCATGGCGCTTCTCTCTCCAATGATTACGCTCTACTGTATGAAGCCGTACAAGGAGTGAGCAATCATCAAGATAGCAATCGTAGAATACTATAATAAATGCTATTTCAGTTTCGTGATCCAACTCGCTAGCTGTAACGTCACTGAGCTACGAAGGGGCGCAATGTGAGAACACGGTGCACTATTTTCCACTAAACAAATTCTTTTAGTGAGGCTTCAACAACACGCATTGGCGATTCTCGCATCGGAAATGTACAAAAAGATCAAATATCAGTCATTTGAAATTATGTGTAACAGTTCATATTTGTAATATTCTCACTTCGGCCCAATAAACACATTTATCAGAACTTATTATGCGAGATTATTGTGTGAATGTATTTTTAAGTTTTGCATGAGCATGAGCAATGTATCCACAAATCATCGTCCGAAATCCATGGTGTTCTCCGTGAAGAGAGAGTCCTGCAATGGCAGTCTAATTTACCTCAAGGAAGACGAAGTACCTGTAGAATACAAGATGGTGCGCAATACAGCAAGTGTACCAAAACCATCAGCACATCATTCACTAAAGTTGCGAATGACAGAATGTAAACGGAATTCTGAGAATGTTGCAATTTTGAATATTTCTAATTTATATTATCACCGAATTCATCATTTTAGAATGCAAAATTGCTGTGATAACCAGGAAATTGAGAATTGAATAATTCACATGATAACGGAACGATACATAGAGTCATACCGAGCCAACTGATATCGTTATGATAAGGAGACCCATAGTGATGCTGATGGGAGTGGGAGACATAACTGATGTGGTTTCTGATATGTTAAGATGGTGAAAATATACATTTATATTCGATCAGTAAGTTGGGAAATTGGATTTATTGTCGAGACAAATGTGAATCAAAAAACAATGTGTGTTCTGTGTCACAATTTTCATTTCCTCATCTTACTTATCCATTGTGAGAATGACTACAATTAACTCAATAGGAAAGTGGGCAGTGATGTCAAGAAAACACTACCGGTGCACAGCGTTTCACACTTTATAGATCAGACATCGTACGGTCAGTAGAAATAATCTCCGACGTTAAGATTATAAAATTTAAAAAAAATTGTAATAAATGAAAAAAATGCAAAACAAATCGACCAGCCAAATGACTTCCACACATGAGACAATTTTTTCAGTGTCCGAAAAATTCATTCAAACTGTTTTTCGATAAAACAACCGACGATAATTTGAAAGACTAATCATTTCAATAGTACCAATGGACATACCACTACCGGGAATAATTTCGCAAAAAGCGTGATGCTGATCTAGCCCATTTCTTTGCGATTCTGATGTTGGGAAGCAGGTGGAAGTATTACGATTTCGTTCAAATTTACACGAAACGGTTGCATGTGGAAACGATGTGAATATGCGAATATTGTGCAAAACAAGAATAAAAATGGCTTGTTTTTTAACAATTAAATTTCCTGCTTACTACAGTGCTACCTGCCAGCCAACATCCGACACACACATCGGCGTCAAACATATCTCGCCGTCCACTTCAGCTGTCGAAATGGATCACCTGGCGGAGGGCCTTCTCCTTCCCTTACACCTTCATGATTTCGCCGCCCGATTCGCTTCTTGTCTCCGTCTTCTCTCGATTGACCAAATCTATCGGAATTGTTACCGTCTTACTCGCTGCTCTCTCATCTGTTCTTGTGCTTCGCTTCTCGGGAAGAACAAGCAGGGAGTATCGATACTGTCTCATGGCGATTGTGGTCGGTTGATGATTCATCAAGCCCAGCACATTTCGACATTGTAGATTTGGGCTGCGATATCGGATCTGAATCTTCATTACTTCTTTGCACCCATCGTTCTTCTGCCTCGCATTTGCCTCTACACAGATGGACTTCTCGGCATGGCGGGGGTTTCGGCGGGAAATGCATTCGTAAATTTTCTAGAGCGATTCCGAAAATATCCATTCTATCAGGTATCATGGATAGTCACTGTTTCGTGCAATGCTCCTCCATATCTTGCCTGCTTCCTTTATCGACACCAGGCGAGATTCATGACGAAATTAAGGCGCAAATTAAACTGAATTGAGTTCTTTGTTAGTTAAAGATCAGCGGGTTTAGGTTGTGTTACTTCCACGATCTCGCTTCAAAATGTCCTTCACTGTCAAATATGCTCTTGTCGTACTTGTATACATCTATGTCAGTCTACAGGGACTAATGTTTTGGGTAAGTACATTCAGTGAGATTCGAAACCGTTTGTTGATTACAGTTCTGCATATTCACTAAAGAGGAAATCGGAAACTTCAGAAACGTGGGACAATTTTCTCCTTGAATTTTCATGTTATTCACTTCCAGGAATTTCTTATCCAATGGCCAGTTTCTCTTTCTCAGTCAGTTGATTGTTTCAACGATAACACCACCTACGGTGTCTACGTTGTAATCTTCTCCGTTTCGCTCTGCATCATTGTTCTCTCCTTAGTAGGTTATTTTCTTCTACATTTGGCTCATTATCTTCTTCAGATTTGCTCTCACATTTTCTCCAATCTCGCTCATCATTCATCTATGAGTAACTCAGTCAAAAAGTACAACCGCAGCATGACGAGAATGCTGATATTTCAGGTGAAAACTAATTTGATTTTAACGAGAGCATTTCAATTGCATACTCCTTTTAGGCACTCGTCCCATGCGTGTTCATTCTTTGCCCAGTCAGTATGATATGTATCCAAGTTGTTTTGGACTTCGAAAGTGCAGGTGCATAGAGATCACAGATTTTGTTCAGAATCGAGCATATTGGCGTCACTTCCTCGAATCTTTTTTTGAAAGATTCGAGCCTTTTGTCATTTGATTATTTTCAGTATTCCCGCTGCTTGCAATGGCCATTGCCAGCCTGCATTCACTCATGCACTCCGTTCTTATGATCTCTACCTCGAAGACGTATCGCTCTGCGCTCACAAACTTTGCGCTACGGGTTAGTCAACCTTCACGCGCTGCATGAACCATGTTGAAGTTCGAACTATGAACAATGTGCAATGAAATCAATTCCAGATAGCTGGCCGCGTATCTTCCGTCGTTACAACGGCAGAGATCAACACCCACGACGGGCACACCGTGTTTCTCGGAAAGCAGAAAGCAACCATTCAGCCAAGCCCGAGACGGAGAGGGAGCACCGCCCGATTTTAGGACGACGCCAATGATGCAAGCCTAATTCCCCCTTGAAAGTTGATGCAAAGTATACTGTTCTCGAGTATAAAGGGCATCGAACAATTCAATCTATTTGATTTTTTAGCCTTCCATTCGGCGTTGTTTAAGGCACAGCGTAGCGAAGAAAATAGAGATTAACTTTCTATTCATGAGCATCTCCATCCGATACCAATTTTGAAATTGCTTTATGCCTCAAGAAAAGAACCCTAAAAATTAAAGAATTTGGGCTTAGTAATCTCCAATAGAAGCCATCCTTTTTTCAAATTCCATTGAGTGAGGAACCGAATCTCGAAGTTGACGTAATGTTTCTTCAACAATTATGTCAATTTGCATTGCATTTAAAGACTCACATCTCTGTTTCTTTGTGAGCGGCCTTGCAACCGAAAAGGCCTATTACGAAACTGGAAAAGTCAAAATGATACCAGTATGCTCAAAGAAATGTTTCAGGAGCAAAGGAATGCATAATAAAAAGTCCTCACCGTTTGTATTCTTTCACGCAGTAGAGAGTGACCATCGGCGCCAACATTGGCATGAACATAACTGACTGGAATTTATCATTGCATTGTTATTAGTAAAGCAGCGGACTTTCGTAGTGGGATCATACCTCCAAAATGAAATACTCTTGCACTGCAGAATATGCCATATTGCTGTGCGCACAGTATAACGAAATCACAGCACCACTGTAGAAAACCGGCAACATTGATTGGATGGTAAGAATCTCGAGACATCACATATTGGTTCGTCATGATGTTCATCTTACTCTTGTCAGATCTCTGTGAATTTGTGCGGTAGTCTTGCTCATATTCACTGACTGCTCAATTGTTGTCAGAATCTTGAACTTGGCTCGTACGATTTCTTTACAACAAAACTACCTTTTTCCGTACGATGAAAATGAAGACCAGCAAGGGCAGCGCCGGTCCAGTTTCGGCAACGTGCACAAATATCAGAAGCGGAGTGTAGATGGAGGTGTGGCCTGCGAAATTTCGGAAGATGTGCACGCTTCTCTTGAATCAAGAAACGCATTCGCTGTCGGTTTGCATAGACTTTCAGGCGAATCCATGCGAAGCAAACCTTGAAGCAGATAGCCGTCGAACGAGTATTCTGGCCTAACGACCTTCATTTCAGCGAGAACCTCGATTGGATCGTCCAGTGAAAACATGAACGTTGCCTGAACTTGTATCAATAAAAGCCAGTTTTATGTTTTTTAGCTTACAAGAACTGTGATGTTGGGGATAGAGATGACCAAGCAAACAAGAGAAACCGTTTTGATGCGTGGAATTTTCCTGTTCTAGGTATGAATTTTTCAACAACATTATTCAACGAACCGCTTTAGGATGTACAAACGATATGCAAACGAGGCTGCGATAAGAAATAGTGATATCGATAGCGTCGTAATCAATATCGTGTACATAAAATGACAGAACATCCCTTTAATCATCGATTTTTGATCTGGTTGCTAGCGAAGAATACCGGATATGAGAATGCAAGGCCCGATGTACGAATAGGCGAGTAAAGGCTCAGCCGGGATGATTCTAGAAGTAATTTACTCACGATCACAAGTGATTTGGATTCAACTAGAGTAAAAAGTTCCAACCTCATCATAAGAGTCAGTGCACTCAAGCAACTGAGAAGATCGACAATCGAGGTGTATATTATAAACACTTTGTATGACCTATAATTGAATTCTTTCTTTATCAAGAACACAGACGTAGTCAGACCTCATTGTCGATGGGGAACGGAAAGTAACAGCAACGATAAGTAAGATGTTGAAGACAATCCCAACGCTATCGAAGATAGAGTGATGAATGATAGTTGCAAGATCGGGTAAGGGAAGAGGCGAAGAAAGGGTTGGCATCACTGAAATATCACACGAGAAGAGACAAGAAAGGAATGGCTCGTTGAGGCGACTGCAACAAGGAAGTTTTACACAAAAACGGTATCTCAATATTACAGTTTCTCGTGGGGAAACACATGGTTGTAAACGCTCGAATACAGCAAATAACCACAAAGATTAAAACAATATTGTATCCTTGTTGCAATACAATCACAAGCAGATAATCGTATTGTATGTATTTGCAAGCATATCACAGCTTCTATCATGGTATTTCACGCTTTAAATTAGTTGCAAGAAATTGCCAAGGGAATACGACAATGCACAAAGAATCATAGCTTACATCGCGAGTTTTTTTTGTTTCAGACATCACTTTGCCCGTTAACGAGTACACTCGAGACACCGGGAAATCGAAACATTTATCGAATCTTCTTGAATGGATGGATAGGGTAAGATGTATGTGAAATGAGATGTCTGGTCGACGTGAAGAATCATCAATTTTTGAATTATCTATATCAACAACTACTTCTTTCCGTACGTATAGTAAGTGTTTGGGTAATAGTAATAGGTGTAGCCATTGTTGTAGCCGTAGCTGTTAGAGGGATAGTAATAGTACGTGTATCCGTTGTTGTTCGAGGGGTAGTAGTAGTAAGTGTAGTATGCCTGCACCTGAGTTGCCAAAGCCAGGAGAGCAATGATGGAGACGAAGAGGAAACTGGAAATAATCATCTCAGTTGATCTCTCAGTACTGGAAATTTTTTTAAAAAGTTGGTGAGAACTCACAGGGAAGCCTTCATTGTTTGATCGGAACTGAGCGAACTCAATTGAGAAGACGGCAGACAATCCTCCATTTATACCCGACCCCACGAAACAACGAAACAGAACACTCCATTCGACGCACATTAGGTTCTCAGCAGCCTAATGAGTCACACTAACCTTCCCTTCTCTGAACCTCCTCGAACCCCTTGTGTTTCACTGCTTAGATGCCATTCTCTCTGACCTCTCTCTTATCTGCGTACAGACAAACAAACAAACGATCGCCGCTCCTCCCATACTCTTTCTGCCAGAAGAGTTGATCCGCAAACAAATTACTCAGCTCGATAACAAACCTTGCGAAAGAGTTGTGCGAACTGCGTCTGGGTGCATATTCTAGCACAAGTGGCAATCACATCTCGATCACATTACTGCCGATCTTTATTGGGCCTTTGAGTTTAGTGGGAATAAACAAGGACTACTTTCGAAAAAGGAATAATTTGAATAATCAGTAAAGACTCCTTTCATCACAATCTAAGTGAACGTTTTCATTCTGTTGCACTGAAGACATCGCGATTCGGACGGGAACGCATTGATAAGCAAAGACCATTCGTTGAATCTGCAATCAATTGAACGTGCCAAATTTGTATCTAAGCAGCCTCACAGTTCTATAGCTGCACACGATAACCCACGGCATTAGCACGTTGTGCAGAGCATTGAAGAATCTGCGTATTTACTTTTTGATTTGTCTTTTTTTCAAATGTATAACGTTCTTCATCCCGAGGATTGCAAATCCGAATACAAACCTGAACAAAACTGACAAATCTCTGATCTGGAGAATGGGAGTGTTGAAGAGCCAGATATGAATGAACATGGCAGTTATCAGAAGTTGAATCAGCCAACCTCCTGGAACGTTCAAAGCTCTTTTTGGAAAAATTAGTTCAGAAAATGCACCAATCGTCATTACGAAAGAAGTGAAGGCAAGTTTGAGCATTTTTTCGAATGACACGCCCTTTGAAGGAATGATTGATCGTTTCTGAAGCGTGTTTTTGTTTTTGAAAATGATATTGTGAGAGTGGTGTGGTGCGTTCAACTTACTCGAATTTTTCTAAAGCAATAGAGGATGATGACGTAGATAAAAAGAGTGGAGGCGTAAACAATCATGCACATCCGAGCTATAGTGATAAATTGAATGGCACATTTTGACAGGCATGGTATTTCTATGCAGCAGTTTGCTGTGAAAACTTGACAAGAAAAGATGGTTTACTTGATAATCATTGTAGGCTCCAACGAAGACGTACTCTACCGAGGTCGTCGAGAAAACGGAAAGCGATAACTGAAGTAGCAAAAACATTCTCAGATACGAAGAAATAAACAACCAACAACAGCATAACAAACATCTAAAATTTGCCTTACTCTCGATCCAATGTGATCTTGGTCGATCATTATCGGAAGTGCGAGAAGGAACACGATGGCCCAGATAATAGAAAATACAATGTGAACGCGTCGTTTGGTCCAGATCTGAATTCTGACTCAATGGCAAACAGCTGAGATCCATGTGAAGTTTATGCCCTCCTATTCCCCAAGTGGTCCTATGCCTCACTGCCATACTACTCCTCAAAGTAGAACACTGTGCGGCCTTTCCTCATAATGATAATCATTAGATCCTTCTCCAAACGCACCCTCGAATGATTGATTGGAAGAACAATAGCCGTTAGTCGATTCAGCGCAATGAGAAATTGCGCAACAGTACCGACGACCAGGAGTACGGTAGCCTGCAATGATCGATTAGTCATCTCATACATAATCAAGACACCTTTGCCAGTTCGATACGCGCCAACCAGAATGCATTGTCCTGAAAATATTAAGCATTAAATCACAATATAAAACGATTATATTCAAAATTACTTTGTAAAATTCCGGCGCGATTCCGAGCAGTGCCGGCTCAAGTATCAGGCTATTCGAAATGGAAAAGATTATGCTGTGTATAGCTGAAAATTTCATAAGGTATTTGCCAAAACATGACATAAAGCAAACTAAAATGAATAAGGATTGTGTAGTAAGGCCCCTCGAGGTCTACAATATTCTTTTTAGAGAGAAGGATGTAGAGGAACCTGAGAAGGAAATTAATATTTTTTTATAATCGACGGTCTCTGCTAAGTCAGAAACAAGCTACATGAAGGAATGGGTTGAAACATAAAGTAGCTTACCTGATATGCAAAGGTATGGTGGCAATGATCAATGAATCCGCGAATAGCACAACAATTTGGCTAAAAGGAGCTGGAAGCGACATCGTCTGAGGATTTTCTGTCGGTCGCGTTATTTCTAACCACACATCAGCGACAAACTGAATCAAAAAATTGGAGACATGATAGCTGAAACATCTTGCGCGAAGCGATTTGCCTTAAATGACAGGTTGTTGCTTATGCTTCCGACTTTCTTTTTCTAACATTTCAGACAGTGTGCACTCTAAGCACAGCACAGCACATTATATTTACAAGATCGGACAGATTTCACGCTTGAAAAAATGCGAGCTAATTTCGTCATCTTATCTCTTAATCGTCATTTTCACTGAAGTACACAAAAGAGGGTGACGAACGAAACTTAACATAACATCATGTCTCGACATCCTTTGTTTTTCCACAAAATGAGACGCACTTTAGGCAAAAAGCTGGTCACAAAACGTGCTTATTTTTCCCATGTTCTTCTTTTTCCCATGTTCTTATGTGGCATAATCATTTCGCGTAAACTTTTGATAGATTGACTAGTTTATGCTCTCCCAATCTCCTCCCTCACCTCCTCTCCACTTCTTTCTCATTGTCTTCGCTGACAATGATAACGCCTTCTGGCCTGATAACAATTACACTCGCCATAGTTTACAGCCATTGATAAGAGTGAGAAGAGCATTGTAGCGCTTCAGCGCATGCTACAATTCGTGCGATATCGATTGATCAATATTTCTCGTTATTAATGTTATTGTGGTGTTGGTTCTGTGTACATTCGCATTTTCAGAATGGCCGCTGCTCCAACAGCTCTCAAAGTGCTGAAGAAGGAAGGAGTTTCACTGATCAGTGTCGATACGTGCACAGCTGACTCCAATGGTTAGTTGGCAATATTTGTGTGGAAAATGTTCTCGAAATCTGCATTATGAACACTCAAGTCACATAAACGTTTAGGAGCGTTTTTCTACTGGGATTCGGCTACTGCTGACCGACTCTTCGTACGATGGCAGTAAGTCATGCACCTCAAACTACCGTTCATCTTCTCTACCAGAGATCGAGAGATGACCACAGATCTGCCTCAAAGTATATCAATACGAGGTTTGCGTTCGCAAGACAACGCAGTTTACATTTTGACTACCGATTCTCAAGTTGGTTCAGTAAAACTCAACGTTGTTAACGGAATTGTTTAAGATCTACAAAGCAACGTTCACACCACCGGAAGACATTTCTGCGACATTCCTAAGAGATCGATTAGAGGTATGGCACACTTCAAAATGTGTAATTTCTTCTATTTTTGGCCTAGATAAAACAGCGTTGAGTGAGCAATGAGAGAGGGGAATGAGAAGGGTAGGGAAGAATTCTCAGTGAGAACAGTCTGGGCCAAATATCGAAGAAATTCCCCCAATGTAGTCAATACTGGTTCAGAATGAGACAATCGACGAGCGTGGACTGTGCAAACGATCAAGAGATGGGCAAAGTTTCGTATACCGCATTTGCGATGACACGATGAGAAGTGGTAGGGTCATCGAAGTATCGAATACTGAAGTTAAAGGATTAGTCTTGAAAGATATTCACAGGTGAGATGAGTTCAGTTTGGAATTGTGTTACATATTTGGATCACAGTATTTCAAGGGGTAAAGGAGTGTATTTCACTGAGAGATCTTCATCGCGTTTTCCGTCAGTGCGAAAGTTGACCGATAACGCAATCGTTGTCGAGGTTAGTTCTTCATTTTTTATAAAACTCAAAATTTTTGCAGGGATATGCATCAGATTCATTGTGCGTCAACGATAATGATCCATTCATTTACTTCTCACGATATGAAAAGTACATTTATGCCGTGAACACGGAAACACTGGAACTGTTGCCTCCGCTACAAATTGAGTAAGATCATGTGCGGAAGAGACGCATTGTTTTTCCTTCCAGAGGCATTGATTGTTTCTTTGGAATTATAAATGTACGAAATGGAGAGATCACTGTGACAAGTATAATTGAAGGAAATTGGACTCTGGTGACTGCACAAATTCCGTACGGATACGTAAGTTATATTAGTTTGTGCTCGAATAATACTTCGATTTGCCAATCAGACGAATCATGCCTCCTCTAAACTTGTTACATACGACAAGGACGACGTTCTCAAAGTGAGATAATGAATAAGTTTTAAGAAATATCATTAAGTGCTTTCAGATACTCGTTAAGGATGTGGAGAAACTTCAAATCGATATTGACCGCAAAAATGCGATTATAAAAGTTAGAGCAACTTAGAAATGCAGAGCCAAACTGATAAATTCCAGAAAGTTTCTCAAGAAGTTCCTCAATGTGTTATCTGCCTCGACAAATTGGTAGGCGGAACAACAATTCAAGTAAGTTTGAAATATATTTCAGCCCAATATCGTGTTCTTCGATTGCATGCATGTCGTTGTGTGCGAGGATTGTCTCAACGAATCTTCGAATCACATGGAAATTAAATACTGCCCGAAATGTCGAATTTTCATTAGGCACCGAGCAAAAGTGTTCTTTTGAGTTGCCTGAACTGTTTGCACCACACAACACCTCACAAGACATTGCAATGTGATCCACAGAAATATCATTATAGCTTCATGAAATCGAGCATCTATGAAAATTTTAGATTTTAATTATTTCTACACTTTATCATGCATAAAATTATTTACATTATCTCAATCATAACAATGCAAGAATATTGATGGCATTACATTTGTGATCGTTGAAGAATTCGTTGAGAATTCCGCAATCAAGTAAAAATAGTGTCAATTAGTGATTGAAGAAACTGATGGTGATACTAGGAAGTATGTGCCAATAACAATCAAAGTGGGCCCGTGGATACAGACAGGCAGCTGCAAAGTGTTGTCTAATGGCTTCTCGCGAGGTATGGCTTTTGGTATTTTGATTTTCCTTGAGAAGCTCACCGTTCACTACTGAACAACTGTTTTTCCTTGTTTATGGGAATGTAGTAGCTTTGCACGGATTGTGCAATAGATTCATTCCCATTTGTCACCATTGCAGAACACATGCTTCTGGAACAAGTCTCTATTTCTCACAGTGATGTTTTCATCTCGCACTTCTCAAATGTTGCAACCTTCGGTGTATTGGCGATTAGCTCGCTAACCTTACCACTGTCGCTCCTCATCCTCTACACTCTCATCAAAACACGAGCTTACTCCGTATCATTTTTCGCGATATATAAGGTAGGTTATGAGTGTTCTGAGAGTTTGGACAAAGCCAAAATGTCCAATCCTAATATATTTAGGGGAAATTATTAAACCACACCAGTTCCTCTTTCAAGGAGTTTATTTTTCAACGTTTTTAGTACTGCCGATCTTTCAGGTCGGACTGCTTTACGACATTGCTGGCTTTATCTACATTAATATTTTCGGAGCAATTCCGTCTCGTGGATTCTTGCTCAGCGAGAAATTTGCAGAGTCGCAGTTTTATCTCAAAGTAAACCACTTTTTTCCAATTCTATCACTGTTCACCACCGTTTTGCGCTCTAAAGAGGAGAGAAAGAGAGGCTTAATTAAGTTCTTCTACTTCTTCGCTTACTTCACTCACGGTTGTCAGACGTGCACAAATCTGCTTCTCTGTCTCAACAGATCCACTGCAGTTCTCTTCCCATTTTACCATTCCAAAGTAGCAATTGATCGTTTTCTGTCATTTCTCTACGTTCGCTAATACAATATGATTGCAGATTTGGGACAAACCGTATCTGCTTCCATGCTGTTTTCTGGCTCAGTTTATGGGTGGTATTCTTGTGGGGATGCAAACTCTTCCTCTTGACCATTTTCTGCTACGCTATCCAACAGGAGAACGCTTTCCGATGGTAATGTTCCACTGATTTCGAGTAATGGACTGAAATTGCAGCTAAGCAACAGCCCCGGAACGCAATCGGTCTGGCTGGTGACATTCGTTGCGCTTGTTTCCGGTTTGATTCTGATGATATCACTCTATAGCATAATGATCTGGAATGTTCGCTCAAAGCTAACGGTGCATTTTTATCATTCTCTCAACTTATTTTGTTCGAAACTACAGTCGTACTTTTATAAAATAAGTCATTTTTGAAACAATTGAAAGGATTTTTGTTAAATGAGTAGACTGCAGAGTCACGGTACAGGATCGGAAAGTGCTACAAATAGACAGGCGTTTTGTCTTCTGATCATCGCCGTGAATGTGCTAGCACTTGAGGTATTTTATAGTGTGCTGAACCGGAATAGGGGCTGATAGCACTCCTGTCCTCTCCATTTCAGACAATCTACTCCTTCCTATATGGATACTACATCTTGACGTTCATGAATTACGAAGCACGCCATCTTTAGGTTTCTAAATTTACTAATGTTTTGCAGATCGATTTTCGACTTTTCATGGCTGCGACCTACATTTTGATCGATGCGTATTCATGTGTTCCTTCTTTATTGTTGCTTTTCTACTGTAAACCAATTCGAGAAGAAATGACCGAAATCGTCTTGTGAGAATGATAATCCTCAAAGACTATTCCAAAATATTCCAAAATTCAGCAATTGCATCCGACCAAGAAGAAAAAATTCAATTGCACAGAGAAAGATGACTATTTGAGCTACCAATTCAACTTTTAAAAATCCTGATTTTCATGTACCCGGAATTCATATTGCGATGAACTGTGTTTTCCACTAAAATCATGTAAAGTAAATGCAACAATTCTCAATAAACGCTTCATGTGCTAAAATTAGAATACTCATTTGGTATGTTTCCAGTTCTCGGCCATATTTTGTCTCGCTTTGTTCAATACACGCGAAAGATATTAAGAATAATGCATTTCTAAGCCTCAGTGACCACATGTGAACAACACAAGTATTTTCACCTGTTGATGGGAGTTTAATAGTTTTGCAGCTGCTGCAAATAATTTTGCAAGCATTTCATTCTCCGAATCATTCTGAAAAAATGTCTGTGAAGCTTGTCGCTAATAGCTCTGAGGATCTCTTTATATCACGCATTTCAAATATGATAGTCATCGCTGATATGGTGATAAGTGTGCTGACTTTGCCGTTGCAATTCACTATTCTCTACGTTTTGATCAAAGACCAGTATTACGCTCGTCTTTGTTTCTTCAAAATTTACAAGGTGAATGAAACTCTTTGTCTACTTTCCGTAAACTGCATTCAAAGGTCGGATTGCTGTACGATATCGCCGGTCTTATCTTTGTCAACATAATCGGAGTCATTCCCTCGCGTGGACTATCGATTGGAGAAGAATTTATAGAGTCGCAGTTGTATCTCAAAGTAACCCTTTCTGCTGATCACTTTTATGTACATATCAAAGATGAAAGCATTTCAGCTTTACTACTTCATCACATATTCCACCCATGGCTGTCAGACATTCACGAACCCGCTTCTCTGCATGAATAGAGCGACTGCTGTACTGCTTCCTGTCCATCATCGCAGAGTACGAATTTTTTCTACATTTTTTTCTGGAATACTATTTACAGATCTGGAAAAGTCGTTACATGCTCCCGTGCTGCTTTCTCGGACAATTTCTAAGCGGACTCGTTGCTGGACTACAAACGCTATCCATTGAACATTTTCAGATACGCTATCCCACAGGCGAACGCTTTCCATTGGTATGACCAACTATTGTATGCACTTACAGTATCGCTCAAAAGTTTAGCCCCAAAATTCAAACCGTCATAACTTTTTTCAAAATGGAGATAGAGACCCACGGTCGGGAGCGTTCGATAGGTAAACCGTAGGAGAATAACGACATGTGGTACATTAGTAGGCCCTCCTCCAAACTCATTCCCAGCAAAATTTCTGCTGAGGTGTGGTCGCAAACGTTCTTTTAAACCTCGGAGGGACCTTCCCTGAACCCCATACGTTCTGTGATGGAAGTACATCCATTGGTGAATTCAACAAAAATTTGGGCACTTTGATCCGATTTCGCAATAGTGCAGGAGGAATTTTCTACGACACCTCCCTAAATTCTTTAAAATTCTGTAACTACCGCCTAAGTGGACCAACAGACCCAAAATTGCACAGGTATGTTTCTATGATAGTAGGGCAGCACTATGCCAAGTTTGGGCCAGATCGGGTGCTCGCAGCAGGAAATCCTATTTTCGAGGTACACCTGTGTTACCCAACCCCTCATTTGCCGCCCTGTGCATCGAAAAATCTGAAA
>LS489020.1:544632-561588 GCA_900490845.1 Pristionchus japonicus | reverse complement strand
ATGGCAGAGTTGCACTCACATCCCCGATTTCGACGCCACGTCATCTGGAGCCGGAAAAGGCTCAAAATGAAAAATGGAAGTTTCCATCGTCATCAGCATCCTCAAGGACCCCAAAACACACGGTTTCAGAAAACCGACTTTTTTGAGCTGTGCCAGACCCTGCCGGATTTGCTCGACTCTCTCGCGAACGGCCTCATATCGGAGGTGAAGTCGGTCCAGTTGAGCTTACGGACGTCAAAATCGAATTTCTAGAACGATCAAAGATCAAACACGTTTCTGAAATTTGGAAAAGTCGATAGAAATCGAACCTCGACATCATCAGGATGCATCGTATCGATGAGTTCGACCATGTTATCTGCTTTGTAGATCCAGTTCTTTGAGATGAACGGAGCAAAGATGTGGTAGGCATCACGTACTTTGCCGAATGTTCGCTCCCAGCTGTAAAGATTGCCGATTGAAGATATTAGTAGAAATACAATTATTGTTATGGTCCCCTTCGCATTGTATAGAAAGAAACGTTGCAAAGGAATCCTAATCCTTGTTTACAGAGAAAGTCTTAGAAGTTCTAATCCGAGGACTCTGAGTTTTGGTGCTCTCCAATCCACATCTATGATCACTGTCAACCGAGGGTAACAATAGCTCCATAATCTCAGCTATGATCCAGCAAAATCCTAAGCCCACTGTCTAACAAAAGGCCGTTATCTTTCTTTTTGGAGACGATTATTCTATGGTCTCTCGATGGTTTTCAACGCATTGAAACATCTAGCACGTCGCAATGACTAACAAAAGACTCTTAATCTATTTTTTTTCTCAAGACGATTAGTTTTTGGACGCTTGAAAGAGGGCTTTGAATCTTTGGTTTCTTTACACCCCCAAATCTAAGCTTCTAACAGTTGGCAAACAAACACGTCAGAGTCTTTGTGCTTTCGATCTCCTGCAAAATCACAATGGTTTCCCTCCTAATCTGCTCTTGTTTTCAACTTTAGTTTCTGTCTTCATGATCTCTTCTTCCGAAAATGCATACAAACTCACAATGGCTTCTTTCCCATCAACAATCCAACTTTGTCGATGGAAGGGCCAAGGATGCGATGCTTGAAAGCATGAAGGTACTCCTCAAGCTTGGGATCGCCTCTGCTACCAACAGTTGGGGCGAAGATGAACCGCTCCAATGGGTACTCTTGGAAGAACTGAAATGGGCGAGATCTCGGTAATGATGCTCCATAAAACATGTCAATCGAGACTTTCACACCTCAAGATTTTAAACTTTGCACTGTAAGAGATTATCTATGTTTTGCGTATAGGGAAAAGCTGATCTCACCGATCCGCAGAGGTCTCGAAACTCCTCGAGAATAAGCGGCTTAAGGTGCGAAGTTCCACAGTGGAAGACGGGAAGAGACCGGTCTCTGTGATAAGAATCATGAAAAGTTTTAGTGACGTTCTTGTGCATCGGGATTACTGTACGGCACAAACGATGCGAGAAAGGAAGGAGAAGTTTTCGAAATTCCTTCTGCAATAATAGTTTTGCAAGTGTCTCCTCACTTCTTCGCTGTTAGATGCAGTCGGTAGGCTGCGCAGACGATAAGCATGTTGCTGACTACATCGACTGGGACGATGTCAGTGGGATTTCGCACATCGCAAGGCATACGAGGGAACGTTCCAGTGCCGTACTGAAAGACATTTGAATTTGGAAAATGTTCATTTCCTTGTACATATCTCGTACATATTGAAGTAGAACTGCATAATTCGAGAAGACAATGAACAATGCTAACCCCCATGGCTCCAGCAGTCATCCCTTGCAACGAGTCAGCCCATCCTGGGATTCCGTCCTTCCAGATTCCAGCGATGATTGCGGGTCGGAAGATGAGAGTGGGTATCTCAGTGCATTCGAGTCTAACTAGCTCCTACAACATGAAACATTACACCACTGATGCAAAGAGCTAAAATATTACCTCAGCGACATGCTTGGTGAAGCAGTACGTGTTGTAGTATCCCTTCTGTGCCATCGCTTGCGTGATGCCCTCGAGCATTTGGTCGGTCATCCATGAAGGTGCCTGAAACAGTGTCTGTTTCTCAATTCCGCCATTAGTCATGATGTATTTTTTCATAATTAATAAGCTTGTTGAACGTCTTACATCGATGAGATTGTAGGGATCACAAGGGGCCGGGTACTGTTTCTCCTCGATCTCTCCGTCCTTGTAGACGTTCACGTAGGAGGTCGAGCAATGAACGAAAGACTGAAGTACCAATTTTTATTGCAATTTTGAAATCATAATTACAAAAATTTTGATTTTAAAATCGCACCTCTAGCAAGGGCATTCTCTTGGCCAACTTGATCATCCTGTCAACGCCCTTCAGATTGAGTTCCACCGCATTTCTCAAGATGTCATCGAAGCGAACAGTCGCAGCACAGTGAATGACGACAGAGGTCTGAAATTGAGCGATTCTATCAAACCTGATTCAGTATTCGATACTCACCTCAGCGAGAACCTTCTTCATATCCTCCTCGCACAATCCCATATCATCGATGGTAATGTCTCCCTCGACAGGGACGACTTTCTCTAGCGTCCATGGACACTCGGCACGAACGCGATTGAACAGAACTCCCTGAACGCCCAATATTATTCTAATTGTGGTATAAAATGTACCTCGGAGATGGTGCTCCATCGCTCTGCCGCAGATTTTCCCTTTGCTGGACGAACAAGAACGAAGATCTTGTCGAAATCGGGCACGGCACGAAGCATCTTCTCGATCACGACCTGTTTGAAAATGTTGAGATTCACGAGCTCTATGCAAAGTATTACCTGTCCAACGAATCCGGAACCTCCGGTCAGGAAGAAGGTTCGCCCGGTGAAGAGCGTGTTCACCTCTGGCATCGACATTGCTCTGAATTTGATCGTAATGGATAAGGTAAATACCAAACTGATCGCTCAACGGTGAAATGATTAAGAGATGGAGTGGGGAACCCCGACGCTCCGACCATCCAACCACCACCCCTGCGCTCTCTAATATACCAGCTGATAACGCCCCCAATCTTGCTTCCCCTCCATTCTTCCGGATTAGCATGATGGGCCCCGTCCTTGTTCGAAGTTGGGACCACAAATCCGCGGACCGTACACATTCGTGACCCAGAGTCCAACCAAGTTTTTATCACTGCCGAGTCGATCTTCGAGTTCTCTCTTCAGTCCCCGATCGTTTGTTACTTTCCTTGACTAACGACGACATTGATAAGGGACAAACGATGAACCAGCGGGGATTAAATGACGATGGTTGCTGAGGGATCACATGCAACGCAGAAGGGACAAAGCATTACCTGTAAAGTTTCGTGCCCGGGCACCGAGATGAAGCCAAACAATTCTACTCACAAAAAGTTACCGATTTCTAGGAAGACGAAAATGTCGCACTGTCAAACACTGTCGAAACAAAATATAAAGTGTAAAGAGTATGAGCAATCAAATATGCATTCAGTCGGAGAAGCGGCGGTCGTTGACGTAAGGGTAATATGTTTTGTGAGCCACGGGTGAACGAGCGATTCTTTCCTGTTTCTGAGCGATACAAGTGACGTTACCGATCTCGAAATACAACAATGGAGACGTGTTCATTATTATCACTATTCAATCCTCATTTAATTTCGAAACAATTCATAATTCATCGGGAAACAGCTTCTCTTGTTTGTTATCCTCTGGCTGATATCTTCTTCGTGCGGGAGCTTCTAAAGAGGAGCAGTTCTAAAACGTGTAGAAATACGATAATGAGTTACTGCAGTATCTTGCTTTGTGTTATGCTGCATGCTGCGTATCAAGGCAAGTGCCGAAGATCTCATTCGCATGTTCATGCCTGTCTTTCGTGATATCTCAGATCGATTGAGCTGAGTATAATGTGCCGCGTTGCATGGTGCACATTCGCCATAGAACAGTCAAGATCTAGGAATTCCTAAAACGGATGAAGCTAAATTATTCTTCAACTTGGAATCAAAGTTCACATAATCCTTGCCAAATAATTCTGATCTCTGGCAATCATCTTTTTTTGTTGTGGAAAGGAAATTGTTGATAAATAACCACGATAAAGACAATTACATCTGAATTTCACAGTAGAATTGAGCAAACAATTTTATTTTCTCTGACATTTCACATTTCTTATTCGCACATGTGATTTACACTGAACAGATAAAAAAAATGCAACTTCCTTGAAAACTTAAAACTTCAGATTCGTTGTGAGGCAGTGAGAAATCCTTGGATTGATTTTGCTCGAGTTCGAGAAGGTACAACCAACCCTTTTTGAATATAACTATTATGTTTCAGGCGTGGATGGTATAGTACTGCAAGTTGTGCTCATATTCTATTTGACTCGCGCAAATATTGGCTAGTCTGCTTTAATCTTCACCTATTCGTACAAAATCACTGATTCTGATGTTTTTTAAGAATATTTTGCAGCTAATCTTTACTACTGCTCGGTGAAATACGGACGCAAATTATAAGTGATAATAATGCAAAGCACTGTCAGGTGCTTCTACCTCTCGTTCTTACCTTGATTCCAATTGGGATGATGTGCATTTCTGCACTAATGGCCACCGAATTACACAATTATCCCTTCATCCGTTGCCGTTGCCCAGGTAATTTTTGACCTCTTCGGCCAAATCAACCTCTACGGACCTTCTAGCGTGCGCATCCATATGCCATTGTTTAATTATTGAGGAGCTAGTCACATCATCGGATTCATACTCACAGCGGAGTCTTGCGGTGCTACTTTTTCAGAGTAGCAAGACTTTCTAGAATTACAACGGAATATTATGAAACAAAATCTGTCTGTGTAAATTGTTCATCGCTCTCACATAAAAAAAACTGTTGAATGAGTGCCAAAGATATTAATATAGCGAATGTGGCAGAAAAGAGTAAATTACACTTTCAAACTACAGGCCTTTCGTAATATTTCATCATTTTATAAAGCTGATAGATTTATCAATTTAACGAGCATTAGAAGGAGTCAGTCACATATTTTGAGTATGAAGGGATTCTCGAGTTGAGGTGCTGCTGTCGATGAGCAATCTCACTCCTTGTGGTGCGCATTCATGTTCATCGTGCTGCACGTTTCCTCCCAATCGGGCCAATAACTGAAAAGCCAATAGAACACATTGAGACCAAACACACGGATAACAAATGCCTCACTTCTCCTTTACTCTCTCAATGAACTGTACCAGATTCGGATGCTCTTCTCTCACGAATTTGTTGAGAATCTGAAATTGCATCAGTTATCGATCATCTCTTGATAATTACCGTACATCATCTGAAGTCTCGATGTAAACAAAGTGAGCGAGATGCCCAAACATGGTCGCATCGAGCTACGAAGTATTGATTAGTAACAAGGATTACTGTACTCAGCTTACCGTAACCGGATTATCGCCTCCAAAGTAGGGCTTGTCACCAAGAAAGTCTGAGATGGCCTTGAGGTCTTCCTGAGCGATATCGTACAGTTCTTCTGAAAATAGTCAGTTATCGATTAGCGGAATACACTCTACCGTACCCACTGTGTTCCTGCCCATGCCCTGCGCCTCCGTCTTTGCCTTCATCTGCAAGTGTGGTGTGTTCCGTGGGAAAGTTAGTCAAATTTCGATGGGGCGACGATTCACTCACATTTCTCGCGATCATTCTCCTCACAAACATCTTAAGCAGACTCTTCGTGATTCCATCGCCGTAGTGGCGGCCAAATCCATCGTCAGATAGCAGAAACTCAAAGCCGAGCTTGCTGCGTAGTGCGAAAAGAGCCCTGTAGTGGATCAGAGTTACCAACCATACTCTCTCGAAACTGAGGTATTCCCGTATTGTCATTACTCCTCACCAGGACACATGATCCTCGACGAGAGCACTGAAAGCACGAGCGAGTGCGCGGTCAATAGGCGTTGATGGTGTCATGCCGACCTATAGTTCGCTTGCTCCGAATCACTTTTTCCTTTAATTTTGAACGAACCTTTCTCTAATTTTTAACTCCTTCTTCAAGGCCTCAATGATGATATTTGACTCGGCAATCTGACGCCCGTTCACCTCAGCGAAGAGAACCTGTCCCTTCTCGGAAAAGTGCTTGAACTCATTGCTGATGTTCTGAACGTTATATTGTTTTGGAGGTAACTCACCTTTTCCCGCTATAAATGTTTAAATCTCTTACCGTGAAGGGAATCTCTGCCATACGAAGCCATGTCTCCAGCTTCAAAGACCAAGGTGAGAGGTTTTGCAGAGTTCTTAAATGCGGAACGTTGAAACAACTGAAACAATGGAAACAATTTTTTTTAAAAAGATTTTTTAACGATTTATCTCCGCAGCTTCCAAAAAGGATGGTGTGAACACACATGCCTTCATCTCGGATACTGCACCATGTACACATGTTGCTTCTGCCAATCTTGTTGCATGAGGGCGGTCGAAGACATCTGGAACATGTGCAAAAACCCCACAATACGCGTGTAAGTTCCACGAAAACGAATCCAAAGTTATCGTAGGGCAAAACGGAACAAATAGATTGAGGTAGTGCGAAAGGTGAGCAGGAAGCATACAATGCAAGGTTGTTGTCCTGATACGAGTGTCGGTGAAGATTGAAGATCGTCGCTGTATTTATACTCCATCTGAACCTAGTGACCCTCCTCGTTTTCCGTTGTCTCTAGGTTTGCCTGGCCATCTTCACCCCTCTTCCCGTCCATCTTCACCCCCTCTTCCCAAGTTCTGTTTCCGACCTCTCTGATCTACCGATATCGCGCTCTCTCCGTTTACCACACTGTCTCAAAGACCATGTTTGTTTGATAACAACACGCAAGGTGAGTGTCGTGTGATGCAATGATGAAGGAAGACAGAGGAGCAGACATCTAACACTCGTTTGCCACACGAAACTAGAGAGTGCGTGTTTAACAACACCACTTCACAAACAGTCCAAGGGACAGCGCGCTCGCAATTGCACGTGGAACTCTCTCCATTCCTTCGAGGCTAATTTCGTCATGTGTTTTCATTCACAGCGCAAATGCTGATCAACATATGATGCAGAGAGGGGCAATCGAGCGTGGAGCCTTGTCAATCCTTATCAGAGACTGGGTGTGTTATAACAGTCTTGGTTCTTTGTTTGCGTTAGTCTCATTGCTTATTGTATGTAGAATGGAGGAAACAGTTTGCAAACAACAGGTGGAATCTACTCGGCTCACGCGCTTCCCCCCTTTTCGCTCCGGGAGCTCACCCCGTCATTGTGCCCGTGATTTATTTTTGCCTTTTTTTCGCCGGAAAATATTCACAGAGTGCTCATGCAAGGCTAAAATTGTCAGGGATGATTGAGCATGTTCCCCTGATGATCGTAAGCTATATAAACATGGGTGTTGACGGAGCGTTTACAATTCTACATCGAATAATGTGATTTTGAGAAAAATGAAACTTTCACAATACCCTAGTTACGGTGTTCATTTTGTAGAGTTAGTCGAGCTGATCAACTTTTGTTCACGCCTTTTGCCCGAAAAAAGTTTCCTTGCAAAGTTACAGCCTGTCAAAGTTGCTTTGTTTTTGGGTTTCAAATAAAGGACTTTTTCAGCACCTGTAACTTTGCAAGGAGACGTTTTTTTCCAATCGATAGAGCTCGAAATTCTGTTCGGGGAAACCAGATTTCGTGCCATTTTGACCACTTTCCGGCGAAAAAAACGGGCAAAAACAAATTACGGGCACAATGAGGGGGTGAGCTCCCGGAGCGAAAAGGGGACATTTTCGCGTAGAGGGTCCAAAATAACCCCTGGAGCCAACTTTTGAGGCATCTCGATTTTATACCTGTTCCAGAGCCCGTTGGAAGTTTGTTGAACCTTACGCAAACGGCCTCATATTCGAAGCCAAAAAACACGAAGATCTCAATATTCGAAGCCAAAAACACGAAGATCTCAAACAATTCGCAGTTCTGGCGCATCTTCCTTCCCCTGGGTGCTCTTTTCTGCATCGCAGTCTCAATCTCACCGATCTGGCATGTCATCGATGACTCCGTATCCTTCCGCAAATCTCCCGACCCGTCATTCACTTGGTACTACACGGTGGTAGTGTCAGCGCGACCGCAGGTACAACAGGTAGCCTAAGCACAACATTAACGGGGATACAAGCACTTCTCTAATAGTGAAACGGCGTTTTACAGGTCTCAATATGGTTCCACATGCTCATCGTAACATGCGTGTGCAACATACTCTCATTTCTACTGTATTGTGCCTGCCTCGTCAGACTCTGTCTGTTCTCCGTTGCACGGTGAATATTTTGCCCTTCTGTTGACTACATGAATTCGATGAACATGACTGCGAATATCCTTTGCAGAAACTACACAGTTGAGCGCAACTTCCTTCTAGTGGGTGTGCTGTCGATGCTATTCAGTCTTCCATTCGCTGCCACCATGGTCATTCTTCAGCTTCCGGCCATAAACAGTTCTTTAGAAAAAAATCGAAATATTGATTTAGCTCTTCCTCGGCATAAATCTCGCCCCGGGCGCTGCTGGAGTCCCTTCCGAGATCCTCATTTCGGTGACATTCCAAGTACCCTGGCTTACTGATCTCAAGTAAGATTGTCCAGGGTGTATTTTTTCCATTCCTCCATTCAGTGCCGATTTACAGTATGAGAGCCCTGTTTTTATTGAAATAAATATTGCAGATTTCTCTCGCCCGCTCCCATTCTACTCATCACGAATTCATCCATCCGGCGCGCAATCGCTCGCATGTTCCTTCCCCAGCACCCGAACAGTGTCGGTACTCATACGACCACGACTCAATTGTTCTCTTCCCCTTCCTCATTTTCTTGAGCTTTTTTATACTCAATCGGATACAGTAGGATTTACAGTCAAAAAGACAAAACCGTTTGGGACAACTTGCGACAAGTTGTCCCAAGTCTTTATAAAACATTGATTGCAACGCGGAGACTGGATGGATTGTGCTGCAATTATCACAGAATACTTTATTCGTGTGCCCCGTGAGCTTGACGATCGCGAAAAGTTGATATTTTGCATGCGTCGCGTGTGCGCGACGCGTGCGTGTAGAGGTTGAGTGGGCGGGTCTTAGATGGAAATGTTCAGTGACTCCGTTTTGTGCATCTCAAAAGTTCCAGATAAACGAACTAATGAAGATAATCATTAATCCAGTCGGAAAACACATGAATCCGTTTCCGTTCCAAAATTCGTCTAAGCCCCGCCCAGTCGACCTCTACACGCACGCTTCGCGCGCACGCGACGCATACAAAATATCAACTTTTCGCGATCGTCGGGCTCACGGGGCACACGAAACAAGTATTCTGTGAAAATTGCAGCACAATCCATCCAGTCTCCGCGTTGCAATCAATGTTTTATGAAGATTTGGGACAACATGTCCCAAGTTTTCCCAAACGGTTCACATTTTGTCATTTTGACTGTAGAGGTGCGATCTACGATTTCATCCGTTTATCTCATTACCTTTTCTCTTTCCATAGATAAATTCAAGGGTTTCCTTTCACTCTGGCTAAGGAAGAGACAAAGGGCCGCAGAGTTCAGGATCACTATTTTGTTGAAGGTGCTAGTGAACCCAGTAAGCAAGTAAGGCTCGAAGTAAAAAAAAAATTACACCTACTGTAAGGCAATATCGTACTATGCGTCTGCAAATGGTCTGAGTAGTTTTCCTTTCGCGCTATCCCTGATACAAAGAATATTAGTTTACTGAGCATTAGAGTGTAATGTGTGTGTTTAGATTGAATGTTTAAGAGACCGATCGAGGATCAAGTTCGATCTCTAACATGTGATCTCTCTTCCCTTCTCTCGTCGACAATCAACGATTTCGCTCATTAGGAGACGGACAGCGTTCTCTAATTGTTCCCGATACGTTCCATCGCGAATTATATATCCTCTCTCGTAGCCTCGGTAGTGCCTCGGTAGACCCTCGGTAGTTAGCGTTTCAATTCAATCATTTCGACGGGCATTTGCAGATGTGGCAGCATTAAATCATGTACTCTTCAATACTTCATCACATTTATTTGTATAAGTCGCATTCACAGTAGATGTGACGGACAGCAGTGTATCAAGAGATTGTCATTACAGTTTGATCATCTTGACGCACAGACTTCATTTTGGTGGTTTCGGCCCGACGCAGCTGAACTCAATCGCGGATCAACGTGACGCAGCTGAACTCAATCGCGGATCAACGTGACGCAGCTGAACTCAATCGCGGATCAACGTGACGCATCCTCCATGAACTCTTCGAACGCTGTTTGCTTCAGCAGTCTGTTTACTGCAATGTCCATCGTGAATTTGTCTCTCGAATGGAATTCAGAGATCACTCACCCTTTGTGCTGTACATACATTCTAGTGTGGCTGTATCACACTTGATATAATTGAGGGAGGTTTTCTTTGCCTGCAGAGTGACTTCTTCCGTGATTTTTCTCTTTTTCATATTTTTTTCAAAGCGATGTCCAGGCTAACTGTGCAATATCCTTGGAAGATGATCACCACTCACCGGACCCGTCACTCCGATCTCGATCATTGAACGCGCTTGCTGTGTACACTGCAGGCTTTTCACAGACGCTGTTCGTGTAGACAGCTTGGCACGAATCGAGCGCCCACACATTGAGTGGAGGATTGCACATGGGCGCTGAGGCACTGCAAGAGAGGAATTTATTCTCAGGTCGCGGTATTTCTGTGATATTCCACCCTGAGACCCGATCAAGGTTCAAGATTAGGTGATTTTGCTTCCGCTGAACGGTGAAGGCGATTCAACGTGGATGAGAACAACGCTTACCCGCTGGAATTCCCGGCTCGGTGTGTTTCATAGGAATGCAGGCGAGCGTTGCAAGCGGCACCAATGAAGAGAAGAGAAGCAGCATTAAGAATCTGCAGCGGGAATCCTCCGGTACATAGAAGAGCAGCATGTGGAAGATCAATCGAGCGCAAAAAAGATATTGGCAAGCAATAAAGAAAGAGCAATGAGTGGATCCTCCTCATTGCTTTGCGAAGTTTACCGTCATTCTAATATTTTCTTTCTCAGCTGAGACAATCAAGGATATAATTTCAATTTCTCGGAAAAGAAAGAGACAAATGCTGCCGAGGCTATCAGTGCGAGTGAACCCGGAAGTAAAGCAATGTGATTTTGAACAAAATGAGAAGATGAATAAAAGAAACTACGATTGTCCAGGTAAGAGTGAACACCATGACTTCGTGAATTCTTCATTATCCTGCACTCGGGAGAAAATTCAACCTCTGGAATCCGCAAAGCGCGGGTCCTCTACTGGCACATTCCAACTAGCGGATGACCAACGCAGTGCAACGTTCAGTGCAAGGCCCACAATTGACAGAACAAACAGGATAACACGAATGCATCGGTAGGTTCTCTTGGATAGGAGCAGAGTTATGCAACTGCTTGTCTTTCTCGCTTTTTTCGAGTTCGAAATTGCCAGGGATCGGGAGTGATCGAGAACGAGAGCGGTTATGGCAGCAACGCAGACGATGCCGATGTCGTAGAGCACGAACCAGCCTGTAAACGGTCTAGTGATGAATCGGGTGAGCGTGAAACAAGAACTAGGTCATGTGCGAACATTCCGATGATAACCTACTGGATGAGTACCATTTCAATATTCCATCTATTACATTTCAGTTGTTTCTCGCCCTCATTAGGTCAAATCAAACAGGTTGCCATCGGAATGCTCTCATTCGACCTAGTGCCGCAGTACACAGTGGAAACACTTGTACTCACCGAGTCCAGGTAGATTGTCCGCCTTGGCGAGTGAGTCAGCGAGAATGGTGACAACGAGCATGAGTGACGTCATCGTCGTCAATCCGATTGTGACCTGAGGTGAGAGCGAATAATGCTGAGATAATGAAAGCCCGAGTGAGCTTAAAAAGAGAAATTCAACTGCTCACCGCGTTTCAATGAGATAATACTGAGTATAGTTCGAAATACGGGTAATCTTCTCTTGATTTCACACAGACTCTTTCACCGGTCCGACTGACGAGAGAGTGCATGAAATGAAGAGACGGCTGCTCGTATTTGCAACTCTACTGCTGAGAGAAATATCAAAATCACCGCATTATCGACGAGTTTTCCATCACTGGAGAAGAAGATTCCGAAGAGTGCAAGAATACAGAGGAGACAAGTGGGAACGATGATGAGAGCGACCCAGAAGTAGGGACTACGAGCGACTGAGAAGCGGTAGACGACCTTAAAAGAAGTAAGAAGTGGGCCAATCACGGCCTTCCCAGCCTTCTCAGAGTCCCTTGTAAAACTCGAACAAAGATCTTACTCGATCAGTCTGAACGCCCTCACTCTCCGATCGCCTTTCGCCGGTGCTGAAGTTGCCCACAAAGTGCCACTCGCTGTTGCCCTGTAAATAGTTTCAAAGTTGTACCATCCGTATATGTGCAATGTGCCCTTTTCAATCATGTAGATGGGCAAGTATCTTTCACGAAAACACGTTCGTACCAGTAGGTCTGGCGTCTTAGGTGAGACGTCAATCAGATCAACCGCAGTTCCAGTGATTCCCTCCAATGCAAAGCAGATCTGGCAGTGTTGAACGTCGAAGGGAAAGGAGTCGAACTGAAAATATTCATTTTGCATCTCTTGAGCTGGTTCAACATAGTAGTGCAAATGTGCTATTCCTCACATTCATGGGACAACTGTAGGTGATGATCTGAAAGACGTCGAGGAAGAGTTCTCCAGTGAAACGAATCTGCGATAGCTTTTTGTTTCGTTCAACGAGTGGGAAATCTCACCATCGCACTATTGGCTTCCGGCAATACTGTTGTTGATGTGGAACTGCAAGCAAATTTCTTCGCTCGGAAACTGTACTGCTTTACCTCACACACGGGTACACATCCGGCTGCCAGACTGCGCTCGATTTCACCGCAATCTCAGTGATTTCGTCGTAGATTGAAGGATCCCATCGGAGCCGCTCGTCTGTCCAACGCTGCAATGATAGTGATAACGCCCCCAATTGTAGCCTGGAACTTGCCTGTTTCACCGTGGTCATAATGCTGACAGTCCAGTCGCGCTCGTTCTGAGAAGACTGATTGATTTGGCGTTGCATGAAATAAGCAATGATCAGAGATCTGCTGCTCATTAACAATTGTTACAAATAGAATCTATTCGGTTGGGCAGAATTCAAATGTTGAAGAACGGTTCGAAATTGGTAAGCTACTGTACCATGGTGTCGATTATGGCATGCGCCAGGCTGATTGACACTCGCAACTCGCTGGTCGAGTCTGAAAAGATCGCGAATGCACGAGATTACAGTGTGAAGAAAGTAAGAAAGTAAACGAACTTCTCCTATTGACGAAGGGAGCGACGTTAGAGTTGTAGTCTTTGAAGAGGTGGGCAGTCAGAGTGTCAAGCGGACTCGGTTGGGATCGAACGGAGATAGCCAATAGCAGGATAGCAGAAGAAGTTAACATCCTAGGCCCCATTACTTCCCCCGCGAAGAAACGCACCGGCAGTTTTAGCGTGTTTGTCTACGACTAATCATCTCATCCGCAACTCGGAAGGTGTCGGATTACCCAACTTGCTCATCACATCTTCATCATTTCGAAATTACAGTTTGAATTTTCTGATTTTCCAATCACCATGCTTTCCTTTCTTGCGCAGCAACACAGTAGTTGTCAAAATTTATCAAAATATGCATCATGTTTTGCGCAATAAATAAATCAATCAGAGAAATTCTGAATCAATACTCCTCCTCATCCGGATCGAATGAGTTCGTTCCCACTTCTTCATAGTCCTTCTCCAGCGCAGCCATATCCTCTCTCGCCTCGGAGAATTCGCCCTCCTCCATTCCCTCGCCCACGTACCAGTGCACGAAGGCTCTGAAACGTTTCACACGTAATGTGCATCTAGTAAGTCATTGTTTCGGTTAATCGTAAGATTTAGTAGAATGAAAATGGATGCACCTCTTGGCATACATGAGGTCGAACTTGTGGTCGAGTCTCGACCACGCTTCAGCAATTGCTGTTGTGTTGGACAGCATGCAGACTGCACGTTGAAGCTTGGAGAGATCGCCCCCGGGAACGACAGTGGGAGGCTGGTAGTTGATACCGACCTGGAACAGATTGTGATAAATCTGAAATCACGAGTCTCCGAGAGTAATGAATAGTGAAGTAAGAAATGCAAAACTATTGTGCAAGACTGGGAAAAGATATGAGAGAAGTGCTCGTACATATCTCACAGCCCCTAGTCTAGAGAAAGTCTAGAATGCAGTACCTTGAATCCCGTCGGGCACCAGTCAACGAACTGGATTGATCGCTTAGTCTTGATCATCGCAATGGCTGAGTTGATGTCCTGGAAAGGGATTCTGATTCCAATGACGATAAGATCAGAGTTACCCTGGGAACAACGTCTCCGCGATAAAGCAGACAACACGCCATGTACTTGCCGTTGTGCGGGTCGCACATTACCATCTGCAAGAACAATACTCGGAACTTGGAGATATTTTGAATTACTCACCTGACTTCCCCTCTCAAAGCAAGCATTCGTGATCTCAGACACCGTGTGCTGCTCGTGATATGACTTCTCACTGAAAGGGCGTGAGGTTCAATGGACTTTGGGTACAAACTAACGCCGAGATAATGGGTGAATATGTAGCCAACGGGAAGTGTATGCGAGGGTACGGGACGAGATTGGTCTGAAATATTCAATGCACAGATTCTCAAAAGACCGGCATACTTGGAACTCGGTGAGATCAACGTTCAGTGCTCCGTCGAATCGAAGAGATGCAGTAATCGACGAAACTACTTGAGCCAGAACACGATTGAGATTCGTGTAGCTTGGACTGAACAAAAATAATCGGGATGGAAAAGGAATGAAAATCAGTACTTCTTCACTCCCAGCTTCTTCGTCACAATATCGAAGACTGCTTCGTTATCCAACAAGAACGAGCAGTCGGAATGTTCAAGAGTGGAGTGAGTGGTGAGGATAGAGTTGTACGGCTCAACCATGGCTGGAATCGAGACGTTTTGCTTCTTTGCCTATTTGTCCTCATTAGGCCTACATTTTATACTAACGATGCGCAAAATGAAACGTACATGTAGAAACTTGAGGCGCGGGATATACACAGAATTCAAGCTTCGCCTTCTTTCCGTATTCCAGAGAGAGCTGCTCCATGACGAGTGAGGCGAAACCACTGCAATAAATTGCATTGTCTCAGAAGCTTGGTCCAGGTTGATTTTACCGTGCCTTCAGTAGTACTCAAAGAGTGATCGAGGAGCGTTGTAAGGAAAACTTGGTTCTCACCTTCCAGTTCCTCCTCCAAACGAGCGGAAGATAAGGAATCCTTGTAGGGATGAACATCTTTCGGTGAGTCCTGAATGCAAGGTTACTCTAGCTTTCTTTCTTTTTTTTGGTTCCGGACAACGAGGGGGGCAGAAGGCAGAAGCCAGATATGTCAATGAGAACCTCACTTCTTAGTCGATCGCAGCAAACTCCGACCACTTCCTTCCCAATCGTGTAGTGACCACGGGCGAAGCAGTTGGCTGCGTCCTAGAATGCGGCTCTCATTCACGGTTCTAATCCCCTGCTCAACCTCCTTGCCAGTAATCAACTGCTCCGGATGGAACAGATCCTTGTATGTGCCCGTCCTCACTTCGTCTGCAAAGATATCTGCCTCTCTCTTTCCCTCGTAGTTATGTTTAGCGTAACAAGCGGAGGTGGAAAACGTAGAAATCGTGAGAATATGTGAAGCCATAAGCTTGTAACTTACCAACAACTGTTGGCTCGAGATCCACAAAGACTGCTCGCGGCACGTGCTTGCCTGCAATATCTTACTGAATATTGCAGGTTTGTGAAGGACAAACCAGCTTGAGTCTCAGCGAAGAACGTGTTGTACGATGCATCCTCCTTGCCCGCGCTGTCGTCCGTTGGCATCTTTCCGTCGGGCTGCAAATATATCGGGATTCTAAGAATCCGGATTCTACGGCAACAAGCCCACCAAAATGCCATGCTCTAGACAGTACAACTCCCAGCAGGCATTTCCGATCTGAACGCCCGCTTGCCCGACGTGAATGGAGATAATCTCGCGCTGAAAAGGAATGCATAGTTTCTGCCACCTCTCTTAAAGTACCTACCATTTTGCCATTTGGAGCCATGTCAGCTGAGAAGTGGGAGAGAAGGGGATATGAAACGGGTCTCTATCAAGCAATTCTCTCTCAGTGCAACCAAGGTAACGAGTACACGAGAGGACGCAGAAGCCAATCCCCCGCTCTGTTTTGTCGCGTGTGTGGATACAAATAAATGTGGTTGCGATGTGAGATGAAGGTTTGGACTTGATAGACGGCTCCTACTGAAGTTCAATCTCAAACATGTTATGAAAAAATGAAAGCCGTTGAATACACTTTATCATCATTCATTGCTAGCATCGGACAGAGAATCAGTCTAGTTGGAGGAGACATGGATGAAGTGGACTGTTATGGAAGTGCCCCATGCCTTCCCCTATCATCACCATTTGCTTACCGTAACCCCAGTTATCGATTTATTGTAATAATCAATTATTCGAGTAATTAAAAACACAACTAAATAATTATTATAAATAAACTCGAATAATTAATCATAGTCATGGCCTAGCGCCAGATTACGGTAGCTATTTATTTCCCCTTTTGAATTTCGCGGCTTTTCCGCATACCTTACCATCAATTCGCTTTTACTGTGTTCTTGTTCTGTTCCCGAGACAGTCTCTCGGTTAGTTCCACGTGTTGTACCCGTTTCGCAGCGGGGATGCGTCAATAACGTCGATAAATCAATAATCTGATCAATTGCTACTCCCTCGTACCAACCACAAGCCGAACAGACTCCATTATTTGGGGGCTGAGCGAGCCGGACGACGCCCGAGGACATCGCCAGGTATAAATCGGTTGTAAGGTAGCCTTGTGTGGATCCGGTCTGGTGGTGCCAGACTGGGGAGCAAAAGCCTAGACGCTCACTCGAGTGCAAAGTAGACTGTTGCGGCTCGTTGTATTCGAGTCAATTCGGTCGAAAAG
>LS489020.1:519696-530153 GCA_900490845.1 Pristionchus japonicus | reverse complement strand
TTCATGGAGAGGTTTTTTGGGCATATGGTGTGAACAAAAGTTGATCAGCTCAACATGCTCTACAAGATGAGCACCATAGCGAGGGTATTGCGAAAGTTTCATTTTTCCATAAATCACATAAATCGATGTAACTTTGTTCTTGCATGGACGATACCCAAGTTTTAGTACAAAAAAATTATCAGGAGAACGTCCTCTACCTACCACAAGAATTTTAAGTGGGCATGAGCACTCTGTCAAAAATCTTACTTTCCGTGCATACAAAATTTTCGAAAACCGACAAATTTTTTTTCAATCGATAGAGCTCGAAATTCTGTTCAGAGGAACCAGATTTCGTGCCATTTTGACCATTTTTCGGCGAAAAAATAGGCAAAAACAAATTACGGGTACAATGAGGGGGGTGAGCTCCCGGAGCGAAAAGGGGACATATGACAAAATGGCCTGGTTTTTCGCGTAGAGGGCCCAAAATAACTCCTGGAGCCAACTTTTGGGGCATTTCAGATTTTGGCCTGTTCCAGACCACCGTTGAAGTTTGTTGAACCTTACGCAAACGGCCTCATATATCACTAGGTCAGTGTCTACATACATGGGTTAGCCAGTCCTCTACCTAGCGCAGTTGACCAATTTTCAAATAATCTCAAAACAATGTAGAAAGAAAAAAGTCTAAAGACTTTCTGGACACCCTAATAATCACAAAAAGATAAGTTTATGCACAAAATTTGATCCTCACCGCATTTTCCACAATCCTCTCCTCTCCACCGAAGAAGATTCCCACAAGAGCAACGATGCAAATGAGACAAGCAGGGACGATGATGAGAGCAACCCAGAAGAAGGGACGACGGGCGAGAGAGAACTCGTAACCGATCTGATTATCGGCGAGGGGGGTTAAAGAAAAAAAAAGGAAAGATAGCAATTACCATTGACATCTGTATGCCGTCATCCTCCGTCCTTCTACTGCTGGTGGTGAGGTTGCTCGCAAACCGCCACTCGCTGTTGCCCTGGTCGTTAACGAACATTGTAGGCATAATTGCTAAGCGCTTTTCGAAATAGGATTGAACGAGTACCAGTAGATCGGGCAGTGGAGGAGAGGCGTCGATGAGAGACACCTCCGACGATCCTGAGAATCCCTCGAGAGCGAAGCAGATGTGACAGCGTTGGACGTCGAAGGGAAAATCGTCGAACTGCGAACTCATACAGTTGCAACAGATCTGTTTCGAGATACACTCACATTCATGGGGCAGTTGAAGTTGACGATCTGGAAGACGTCCAGCATAACTTCTCCCGTGTACCGGATCTAAGGAAAGGAAGAGTTGGCAATTCACACGTTTCCACATACCAGTGCGCTGTTCGATTCCGGCTGAACAGTTTCTGCTGTCAGACTGAAATGTTTCTTCTCATCACAATCTTGATTTCGATCTGTTGCTGAAATACTGACCTCTCACAAGGATACACATCCGGTTGCCATACTGCACTCGATTTTGCTGCGAACTCAATGATTCCGTCATAGTAAGAGGGTTCCCAGCGGAATCGAGGGTCTTTCCATCGCTGAAAAAGACGCTTATTAGGAAGAGTGTTTGTAGTACGAAACCCACATAGTTCACCGTTGTCAGTATGCCGACGGTCCAGTCACGTTCGTTCTAAAACGAAGACACTTTTACATCATTTTTCAATTCACTGTTCACACCATGCTCGAGATTATCGCTTGGGATAGGCTGATTGACACTTGAATATGTGTGGAAGAATCTGAAAAATGTTTCAATTTTGACACAGATTATTATCCAGTCAAAAGTGAATGTAGAATACGAACTGCTACGTTTCATGTAGGGCGAGACGTATTTATTGTATCCGTCGAAGAGTCGTCGTATGAGTGCGTCTTCTGGCACTGGATCTCCGTTGACGGCATTCATAGAGAGAAGTAGTAGAAACACCACGTCGATTACACCCATGACTTCCGCATGTGTCAATTGGTTGCGCGGGAAGAGCGAGGCGCAATGTTTGCCCAAGGGCCTCGGCTGAGGTAATTAGGTGGAGGAAGTAAGCAGCGGTTGTGGAATAACAATTTATCGAAAACAGTCTATAAAAATTTAGATGAGTGAGGGTACTAACGGGTGAAATGATCACGGACTACTCGGAGGAGGACCTGGAGGGCGCGTGGCTCGGTCAAGGTAAGGTGGAGTGTACGAATTCACTGCCGCTCGCGCGATTGTCCAGTCGAGTGCCATGTTGATTACTAGTCCAAATATCGAAAGAAGGAACATGACAATGCGTGCGATGCGATAGCCCTTCTTCGAGATGAGACAACTGGCAAAGTGGGACGTCGTCTCTATTCTCTTCTTCTCCACTATTATCTCTCTCGAATGCGAGATTGCGAGTCCCCTGATGTAGTCGAGAATGATTACGGCTACAGCTGCAGTGCAAACGATGCCAATGTCGATGAGAACAAACCATCCTGTAATGAATTTGTACTTTTCAGGGCTCATGATGGTTAGTGTTGGCAACGAACCGAGACCGGGCAGATTATCAGCTTTGGCCAGTGAATCAGCCAGAATAGTGACCACCAACATGAGTGACGTCATCGTGGTCAGTCCAATTGTGATCTGAGGGATACTTTTAGATTGACTAAAGAAGATGTTCTCACTGCGTTCTCAACAATTCGATCTTCTCCAGCGAAGAATATTCCGATCAGCGAAACGATGCAAATGAGTATGGTGGGAAGGATAATGAGAGTGACCCAGAAGAAGGAACGACGCGCCATCGAAAAGTGATAGCGGATCTAACAAAAGTGAAGTTACTCGCTTCTGGGAAAATAATTGCAGACCTGATCTTTCAGTACACCATTCTTCTCTATCAGCCGTTGTCCGATCGTCATATTTCCGATGAAGCGCCACTCACTGTTCCCCTTCATATTAAATTATTCGCAGAGTATCTTGTTCGATGGTGCGTACCAGTAATTCCGGTCGATCTGGAGTGGTGTCCACGAGGTCAACTGTTGTTCCTGGGAATCCCTCCAGCGCGAAACAGAGGAGGCAGCGTTGAACATCGAAGGGAAAGGAGTCAAACTAAACAGAAGCTTGCCGATATCAAATTGAATAGGCCAATTTCTCACATTCATCTGACAGTTGAAGGAGATGATCTGGTAGACGTCGTGTATGATTTCGCCAGTGAACCGAATCTAAAAAAAAACATCATTTGACTTTGAGCTGCTTAAGAAACGTCTTGCCTTTGCATTGGTCGGATCCGGCAAGATTGTGACTACAGAAGAGCTGAATTTCAAATTTATGTTCCAGTAGTTAGTTTCGAAGTAGAGGAACTCACCTCTCGCACGGAAACACATCTGGCTGCCAGACGGCACTCGATTTCACAGCGATTCCTGCGATACCACTGTTCACTGACGGATCCCAGCTGAGTCGAGGGTCGGTCCAACGCTAGGATTGTCATGTGGATGGTAAGGACTTTTCAAAATCTTACATAGTTCACTGTTGTCAGTACGCTCACTGTCCAGTCGCGTTCGTGCTGAAACACATCATTTCCTATATTTTTTGTTCATCCAACTAACCATTCCTGCGACGATTGCTTGCCCGATGCTAATGTACACAACTTGGGCCGTTGAACCTTAAAAAAAGTCCAAAATAGTGAATAAATCTACTACAAACCGTTGCCAGTGACGTACGGTGACACCAGGCTGTTGTAGCCATTGAAGAGACGATTCGTGAGGACTTCCACTGAATCGGGTCCACAATGTACCGATGCTGCGAGCCAGAGCAGAGTCAGACACGAGAAGTAGATTACGACCATGACTTCCGTTTATGGCAGATTCAAGTCGCCGCCTGGCTAACTACAGGCGCGAAAAAGGGAAGTGAATTACGTTGGCGAGTGGTGGGTACACCCCCACCTACCTCGACTAGAGTAGATACTGGGATTCGCTTAGGAGGAGATCAGTTGACATGACACAGTTAGTAATGCTATTTTAGAAGATTTTAAGCTATTGGAATAGTACGAACAAAAAAGAACTGAAAACGGATCAGTGATCACAACAGCTTTACTTCTATTCAAATAGCCGATAATGAGTACATGTGAGAGTCGACGACTATTGTCATCGTGATAATTCACTGGGGACGACAATGATGATTTTGTTACTCACTTTATCTCTCAACTCACAATTGAATGTGATAATGGAATCGGAACAGAGTCGCCTCGCTGAAATTCTCGTCCATTCGGTGAGTTTCACTCATCTGCAAAACATATCTGAGGCTATTTAGGCGTCCTGTTTCGGATTCACTACTAATTTGATCGCTCTGTTGACAATCAGATTCAACAAGAATCTTCATACAACGTACGGTTCTCAGTTGTTTTCGAATGATTTTTGCATCGTGTTTAATCTTTAACGCTACTATTTCAGGTTCGGAATTATCTGTGCATTTCTAGCAGCGAATAATTGTCTTGTGCTAACACTAAATTCAACCTGGTTTCACAAGGTTCAAGATCTAGCCCATTTTTCATTTTTTTAGGTATTTGATGCCCGATGTTAAGAGTTTCGATAAAGGATCGCAAATCGGCAGATTTATTGGAATGGTTACTATTAATTTTATTGCTGCGGTCGAACGACACTGATTTTAGATTGGCTTCATACTATGGCTTCTGGGAAATCGATTCCATCTATTGATTTCGATCAATCGATTTTTTGCCATTGTTTATCCTCTCAAGAGTTACCATTATATGTCTCTAAAAATGACCTTGTCTGTTGTTACTGCTACCGTATTCTCTACTCTGATTCAGTCATTACCCCTATTTCTAGGCATGTTTGCAGTCTGGGTTGTACATGCCGAGTAATAACTATTGCAGTGGATGGTGTTTGGTTCTGCTACGACCGAAAGACGATGCGATGGGACTTTTCCAACTCTGAAAACGGGAAATTGTTCGAAACGTGAGCTGTTTCATCAAAATAATTCAGACGTTTCACTCTTTCTAGTTATATCTTCCAACTACCTAGTGCCATAGAACTGGCTTCTATCTTCATAATTGATGTCATCACTCTCATTCATCTCAGATTGAAACATGCTAAAGTTTTAACAGAGAGCGATACGGGGTGTTATCAGGAGTTTTGCAGAAAATCTCGACGAGCTCAGGCGTCACTATGAATCGCTCTATTGAAGATCGCTTATTCAAACAGGTATTGATAACAACAATATAATTCACGCATTTTTCGATTCCTTTCAGTCATTTGGTCAGAGTATGCCACTCGTAGTCGATTTCCTCATTTTCGCTTTCATGTCGCACTATTTTCAAGACAACTTCGGTATGTGAAGTTCAAGCTCCTTTTAGAAAATAATTCTTTTTTAGAAAAATTTCTCTCAACAACGTTCGTGTGGCACATGGAGCACGGACTGGATGGGTAAAGTACAATGAAAAACAAATGTAATTGCTCGTTTACAGGCTAACTGTTGTCATCTTCCACACTCGCTTGGGTTTCTTCAAGAGAAAAGCAAAAACGGCGAATCAAACAATGCCATAGGTTGCTGAAACTCTCAGAGAAAGATAAAACGTTGTACAATTTCAAGAAATATCTTTAACCACGGATGTACTTCATTAAATTTCATATCTACTTTCATGCGCCTAGATTGCACTGAGCAGAGACACGACAGTTTATTTGCGCTGTTGATCTCCAAGAAAACGGCCGCAATCTTTACTCTTGACTGCGATAAGATTCAATCACATCATCGGCAACTACTTGATTCCCCCTCTCTAGAGAAATCAAACGAGCCTGGCTCGAATGCCAAAATAGCCTCAACGAATTTCCGTGGAGGAAATCATATTATTTCCACGAGTAACATTACAAAGGCTCAGGTACAACAGATCACGGCGTTCAAAACCAGGGCGACTATTGACAACAAGAACAAAGTGATACGCATCGCTCTGAACGAGGATTTGGAGGTGAGAAAGCGTAGCATTGAAGCACCGCCCTTCTTCTCTCCTCTGTTGTTGCTCAAAGCAAGAGATCTTGCGCCGTCTAGAAGCAGAACAGCGATGACTGACAGGCAGACGACCACGATTTCAACGAAGACGAACCAACCTATAAAAATTTCGATTTGCCCGTCGAATCAACAGTATGTGATACCTAGTCCCGGGAGATTGTCGGACTTGTCGAGGGCATCAGAGAGAATAGTGACGACAAGCATGAGTGACGTCATCGTAGTCAGACCGATCGAGGCCTGCATTTCAGATTGATGATGATGGCGATGTTCAGAACTAACCGCATTCAACACTGCATCGTCTCCTTCATAGAAGAATACACCAAATAGTGTGACAAGACAGAAAAGAAGAGTGGGAACAATGATAAGGAATATCCAGAAGAAGGCTCGACGTTTGATCGTGAAGTTGAAGAGAAGCTAAAAGGATTGATATGAATTGTCATGAGAAGATTGCACTGACTCGATGCGTTTGAATGTTATCCAGTGTCGTTCTCATACTATCGACTGTGATGTTTCCAAGCACATCCCACTCGCTGTTGCTCTGTAAATTTTCTTTACTAATCATCGATAGGAAGTCGGGTGTGTACTCTCAGATCTATCGGATGATCCGAAATATCGAGCAGGTTAAGTGAAATACTTGTAAGACCATCAAGAGCGAGACATATCGAACATTGCTGAGTGTCGAAGGGAAATTCATCGAACTGCAAATAAAGAAAACTAAAGGATTTATCTTGTCAGAAACTTACTTCCATCTCGCAGATGTAGTTTACAGATAGAAAATTGTACAGGCTGACACGCCCGTCGCTTCGAATCTGAATCATTTATTCGTTTCATTCAGTGAAGAATAACTCACAGACGCACTGTTCGGCATATCTTTCTGAGCAAAGCTGAATTGAACGCTGAAAGGAGAAACTGATGAACTTATGCGAATGCGGAAAACCAACGCTTCGCACGGATACACGTCCGGCTGCCAGATATAATCAGATTTTATCGAAATTTCGTCGATGTCATCAGTTGTTGAAGGATCCCATGTGAGGCGAGGGTCGGTCCATGCCTGAAGTTTCGCATCTTGTAGCAAGCATAAAATAATGTTCATGCTCAAAGCCATGCAACTCACATAGTTGACAGTCAAGAGAATGCTGATTGTATCGTCCCGCTCATTCTGAAAGAAAGAATAGATTGTGGATCAAAATCGCCTCAAATGTGAACGAAAGACTCACAACACTCATTACAAGGACGCGTGAGAGTCGAAGTGAGACGGATAATGCATTCGAAGAGTTTTGAGGACTCGCTGGAAAAAATATTTCTTCCGGATTCACGAAACGAGCAATGCTAACTCACATCTTCGGCTGACATAGGGTGACGTCTTCGAATTGTAATCTTTGAGAAGATTGTCGAATAGTTCAACCGATGCATTTTGGAGAGCCAGGCTTCTTTCGAGCATTATATAAACGATTAGAACACATTGCCAGTGGGCAACACACATGTCTTCAATTGATTCGACTCGCCACTGGACGAGATGCAATGTTTGCTCTCGGTTCAAGTTAATTATCGCGGGTAAACGAGGCTCGCAATGAGTCAATTTGCCGTTTTGAATCATTCTGCTTCTCATGAGTTGAATGTTGGTTATTGACTGCAATGTTTGGCTCCGACCAGTGAGAACTTCTCAATATATTTATTTCTTCAATAATTATTTCATAGTAACGCGAAATTCAAGTCCAGCTGAGAATCGCATTCAACACTAGTGCAGTGATCGACAACAAGAACAGTGTAACTCGTAGGGCTCTGAATAGTCTCTTCGATGTAAGGACACTTAGGCAGCATGGGCAATTCTCCTTGTTCCTCCTCGAGTAACCGAGTGCCATCCATCTCGCTCCGTCCAGAATAAGTACTGCGATGACGGAGAGACAGACCACACTGATCTCCACGAAGACGAACCAACCTGGAATGAGTGATGTGAGTATCTAACGTATTGCATGGCTGAAGTGGCAAGGGGAACCGGAACTAAATTATGAGCTTCTCTTAGGCTCATTGTCGTGAGTGCAAACAAGAGGGTAAAGGTACTCACCCAATCCGGGCAGATTGTCCGACTTATCGAGATCATCAGACAGAATAGTAACGACGAGCATGAGAGAGGTCATCGTTGTTAGACCGACCGAGGCCTGATGAGAAGGATTAGATTTTTCGAACTACTTTTCTTTCAAAATATCGTTTCAATTTTCTGAGCTTCGCGGTTTCAATAGTCCCAAGAAATCTAATGAAATTCTGCATAGACCAATTTTCGCTCCTTTTTTCACGATAATTGCTTATGTCCTTCATCTCACCGCACTCTGTACAGCATCGTCTCCCTCGTAGAAGTAGACTCCGACCAGAGTGACGAGACAGAAGAGGAAAGTGGGAATGATGATGAGAAAGATCCAGAAGAAGGCACGACGGACGAGAGAGAAGTGGAAGAGAACCTGTATGGAGCGGATGACCCAGTGTTCAGTTCTTATCAGAGGTCGCAAAAGCGACGATTAGGCTAGTCAGGTCCTTTCTTCTGTAGAGAAACTCCAGCCCTTTCTTCTATAGAGAAACTCTAGGATGCATCAAAAGTTTTTTGATTTCTTCGTGAAATTAACATCCTTTATCAAGAAAAACAATGGATTAAGCCACAGCCGGTACGGCACTGACATACGCGGTTATCTCCCCAATGTTAGGCCGCTTTCTGATCATCCCGATCAGTCCTTTTCGATAATCCGATATTAGGATGATGACTAGCGCCGCGTCACACACGGGAAAGAATGTAGTTAGAGGAACGCTGAGCTCATAAAAATGAGGGACTGATATTTTGAAGAATGGCAAGTCAATGCACAGAAGAAACGGAATGTAAACGAATAAGGAAGGAATCGCTGCCTGTAAGTTTATCGTTGAGGTAGGTTCGGCATAGCTCGGATTTACCTGAGCACATAGCGCGACGAGTAGTTTCCTCTGAAGTTCGTGCGCCCTTGTTGAAATCTTATGCAACCCTTTGATGTGGTAAAAAGTAAGAAAAGCTAGTGACGAAGAGAAAGAAAGACATGTGATCATGAGAGCATTCTCAACACAATTCATGATAAATAAGGTCGGAATCAGCTTATTATGGCGCTATAAGAAGTCATATGCTTGTATTTCTCAGAAATTCTTAAGAACTACCAATACTAACCCAGTGATCATACACAAGCCAAGCATTCTCAATTCTTTTCCCATATTTTATCTCGTATTCTGCAGCGATTTCCATCGTCCTTACACTGTCATAGTTTGCGGACGAACCAAATAAGCTTATGAAGTACCTGAAGACTTGAATGTTATTAAGAGACCATCCATGAGAGAACGTATCTTCTGGCATGGGTCCACGGATGGCTTTTTGACAACCTATCCCAATATCTCGCGTGTGACGTTCTCATACCGAATGCTGATATTTGACCCAGTATGGATGGTCCTAGGGCACAATCGGCTAAGTACCAGACTTCGACCCTTAATAACTCGATTTTTTCAAAGTTCTCCACATATTGGTATGTCACGTCCCCTAGGGGTAATTTTGGCCATTTTTTTCAAAAAAACCATTTTCGAAATTTTTGGACTTCGTTTGAGGGTCGAAACACGTGATTTTTGTTGTTTTTTGAGCACCGTGAAAATTTTTGGGCACGTTTGCACTTTTTTCATCGATTTTCGGAATCTACGTGAAAAACTGAATCTAGCGCACTTTTTCTCATGGGGATGTTGTCTGGGCGCCGGGAGCTAGAAAACACGAAAGAAGGCGGGCCGAGAGGTGGTATGACTTTTACTGATGTTTCCTGCTACCTGTCAATGACAGATTTCAGCCCAAAACTGTTTGTGTAGTAATGCTACACCATAACACGAATAATGATCGCCATATGAGTCGATTCCGCCACCATGACTTTTTCAACCCATGACCCGGGGTTCATGGTCTCGGAGTAGCTCACTACCATGAACCCCGGGTAATGGTCCAAAACGGAGGTGGGAAGTCATGATGGAGGATCTGCATATACTATGTGCCAATGTACAGTACAGTACCCCAGTAATATACCGTAACCCGAATTACCGTAATCAGTCTGTCGTGGAATCGAGAACTAACTTATTAAGTAAAATCTTTAGAAAAGTCACTTCGCGATAACCGGATTACGGTAATTCGGTTATGGTATATTACTGGGGTGCTGTACTGTACATTGGCACATAGCATATGCAGATCCTCCATCATGACTTCCCACCTCCGTTTAGGACCATGACCCGGGGTTCATGGTAGTGAGCTTCTCCGAGACCATGAACCCCGGGTCATGGGTTGAAAAAGTCATGGTGGCGGAATCGACTCATATGGCGATCATTATTCGTGTTATGGTGTAGCATTACTACACAAACAGTTTTGGGCTGAAATCTCATTGACAGGTAGCAGGAAACATCAGTAAAAGTCATACCACCTCTCGGCCCGCCTTCTTTCGTGTTTTCTAGCTC
>LS489020.1:470476-519116 GCA_900490845.1 Pristionchus japonicus | reverse complement strand
GCTGAAATCTCATTGACAGGTAGCAGGAAACATCAGTAAAAGTCATACCACCTCTCGGCCCGCCTTCTTTCGTGTTTTCTAGCTCCCGGCGCCCGGACAACATCCCCATGAGAAAAAGTGCGCTAGATTCAGTTTTTCACGTAGATTCCGAAAATCGATGAAAAAAGTGCAAACGTGACAAAAAAATTTTCACGGTGCTTAAAAAACAACAAGAATCGCGTGTTTCGACCCTTAAACGAAGTCCAAAAATTTCGAAAATGCTTTTTTTGAAAAAATTGGCCAAAATTACCCCTAGGGGACGTGACATACCAATATTTGGAGAACTTTGAAAAAATCGAGATATTAAGGGTCGAAGTCTGGTACTTAGCCGATTGTGCCCTAGGACCATCCATACTGGGTCAAATATCAGCATTCGGTATGAGAACGTCACACGCGATATATTGGGATAGGTTGTCAAAAAGCCATCCGTGGAGTAGGTACAGTATCGGACAAAAGTTTAGCACCAAAATTCAAATCGTCATAAGTTTCTTTAAACTTGAGATAGAGACTTACGGTCCTTACGGTCGGGAGCAATAAATAGGCAATCTATAGGAGAATAAGGCTATATGGTATATTTGAACAGGTTCGTCTAGACTCATTCGCTGCAAATTTTCTGCTGAGGTATGGTCGTAAATATTTTTTTGAACCTCGGAGGATTTAGCCCAGAAGCTCAAACGTTCTGTGGTGATAGCACAACCATTGATCTTCACGATCCACCTTATGGCCCTTAGCGGACATTTCGCAATAGTGAATAGGAATTATTTTCCGACACCTCCAAAATCTTTTCAAAATCATGCAAGCTCCGTCTCAGGTGACCCACAGTCTCCAAACTTGGCAGGTAGTATCAGTGTGTGATCAAGTTGAGTTGTACCAAGTTTAGGCCGGATCGGCTGCTTGGTTCGTGAATTTCACTTTTTACGTAAAACCATTGTGTCCCCACCCTGAAATAGCCGCTCCGTGAAGTGAAAAATCCGATTTCGTGCAGTGTGGTAGCACAACCTCTTATGACGAAGTATATAAAATTTCAAAGTTGGGCGATCACTTTCCCGGGTTTTACAGCTGCGAATCCGACGCGAGTCAGATCGAAAAAAGCAACAAGTTCAACAAAAGATTTTCTGGAACTTTGGCGTATCCCCTTTTAAACAAGTTAATCGTGTTCGCAGTATCATTTCGAGAAATGTTAGAACCTTAAGTGTTATTTGAAAGCACAACATTCAAGTTTTGGAGGCATCTGTTTCAGCACAGTTCACCGTTTTGTGAAATTCCCCACTTAGAATCGCGTCGGATTCGCAGCTGTAAAACCCGGGAAAGTGATCGCCCAACTTTGAAATTTCATATACTTCGTCATAAGAGGTTGTGCTAACACAGTGCACGAAATCGGATTTTTCACTTCACGGAGCGGCTATTTCAGGGTGGGGACACAATGAGGTTACTTAAAAAGTGGAATTCACGAACCAAGCAACCGATCCGGCCCAAACTTGGTACAATTCAACTGGACCACACACTGATACTACCTGCCAAGTTTGGAGGCTGTGGATCACCTAAGACGGAACATACATAATTTTGAAAAGATTTGGGAGGTTTCGGAAAAAAATTCCTATTCACTATTGCGAAATGTCCGCAAAGGGCCATAAGGTGGATCGTGAAGATCAATGGTTGTGCTATCACCACAGAACGTTTGAGCTTCTGGGCTAAATACTCCGAGGTTCAAAAAAATATTTACGACCACACCTCAGCAGAAAATTTGCAGCGAATGAGTCTAGACGAACCTGTTCAAATATACCATATGGCCTTATTCTCCTATAGATTGCCTATTTATTGCTCCCGACCGTAAGTCTCTATCTCAAGTTTAAAGAAACTTATGACGATTTGAATTTTGGTGCTAAACTTTTGTCCGATACTGTACGTACTCTCATGGATGGCCTCTTAAAGCCGTGATGTCAGTTCACCAAGAAGCAATTGATCCCAAGGTTATGAAAGTAAGGAGGATGACGAAAGGTTTTCTTGAGAATAGTCTGATCAAGTCTGGTCGCCGTACGCACCAGTAACGATAGAGAAAGTGAATGCTCAGAAGCGTGAAAGGAACAGACTGCAGAGCAATGAAGAATGCAGTCACTCTCTGAACTCCAAGGATTGCTATGGAATTTGGTCCTGGAAACCTTATTGTCGAGTATAGTATCAGTGACAACTCCGAACGAATAGCCAATTGCAATTAACCGCTGAGACAAAGAGAATGATTTTGTCCCAATGCACTGAATAGTAGAATCAAAAATTCACAGACCGGATGCAGCAGTTGATGAACAACAACAAGCAATACATCTGTTAGGGCGAAAATCGTGAGCAGGTGCTTATAAGTGCCCAAATAAGCAGGCGAAAATCGTCGTATGGAATAGAGTAACACAATGTTCAATAATATGCCGGTTACTAAAATCGTAAAGGAGAGATGTACTCGGAGTGGTGACTTACTTGCATTCGCTTGCTCAATTAGTGCTAGGACAGTAGTGATGCAATGCATCTGACAGGTAGTGAAGAATAACACGCGATCGGATTGTTCAAAAAAGCAATAGGCACTATGGCGTTCTCTGCTCTGACATTCACGGTGTTGACTCATGGAAAGGAGTCCTCTGAGATAACGTGTTGTGTCCGCATTTGCCCTATCGGCATATCACGATATCCATATGCGCATCTCAAAATACCAAGTCTAAAAAAGGTCTTCCTATGATCTGATGTCAGTAAAATATGCGATCACTGCGCAGCAGAAGATGAAAATATTCGTAATATTTTACAAACCCTGTGCGACTGCATTCCATCCTGGACGATCCTCTGGTCGTCTTTCGTGAGATTCCTAACGACGTCCCACTCGCTGTTGCTCTGCAATTGAACTAATGGATTGTGGATTTCTAAATTTCAATCTGTACTATGGAGTTGCGAAAAAATATGCTGAGTGAGAGCAGGTGAAATGAAGAGATGCTATACCCGCAGCTCAATCGGATGCTGTGAGACATCCTCAAGAGTGAGGAAGAGACCAGAAGGGCCGTCGAGAGCGAAGCAGATGGAACAGTGTTGGATGTCGAAGGGAAACTCGTCGAACTGAATTCTTTTTTCGGATTCGGTCTATGTTTTGATTTCTTGCCTTCATCTGACAGATGTAGTTGACTACTTGATTCGCATCTTGGCGAACGCTGCCGTCGTAATTTATCTGGAAACAATTTTTTTTTCTTCAGTTTTTCGATGAGTTTCGTAGAACGAGAAGAATACTCACCGTTACACTGCTCGGTGGCAAGTCCTTGAGCACTGGGCCGACCTTAGTGCTAAAAACATTCTGTTGATCAGCTGAGATGGTGATGAATCTCACCTCTCGCACGGGTACACGTCAGGCTGCCAGACCGTATCTCCCTTCATCGATATCTGACTGATGCCCTCGGAGGTTGATGGATCCCACGCAAGTCGAGGGTCGCTCCATTTCTGAAAGGTTACTCTTCATTTTGCTGTTGAATGAAACTAGTAACTGCATTTCGCCCATGAGTTAGCCAGGTATACTCCAAAGTTCCATTTTCATTCTGACCATTGTTCCTTTTCCTTGACTTGTTTGTACAATTTGCGCATGATCTGTGACTAGTGGCCCCTTTTGCCGGGGGAATTACATTTCGAGAGGATTACGCCTCTTCGCACTTCGAGTTCACTTTCAGTGATCAATAGACCGAGTGTAAAAGGGAAGGAAACTCACATAGTTCGCCGTCAGAAAGATACTGATCGTCCAGTCGCGTTCATTCTGCAAGAGAGAGAGTTTGATTGCCCTTGTATTTATCTCGAGGAGAAGATTAGTGAATGCCTTTCCGATTTTTCATTGAACTCTCGGAAAAGAAATCCAGAAATCAAGAACTCACCACACTGGCGATAATTGCTCGTGACAGACGGAGTGATACTGATTGGATGCTAGATGAGTCGCCGAGATTGTCTAGAAATAGAGTATTTCGGGACAAGGCTACAGACTGCGGAAAGGACAATGATGGAACCGAACTCACTGATATTGGCAGTGTAAGGCGACGCTTGCGCATTGTAGTCTTTGAAGAGCCGTTCGATCAACTCGCTGGTCGAGTTCAATGAGGCAGCGCAAACATCCGAAGAGAGAAAGGAGAAGAGAAAGGGCGCGATTCCGAGCGAGAATCGCATCAAAATGAGAGTGAATCCTGGAAAATCAGCACCTAGCAGGAGGAAGAATGAAATAGAGCCGTCACGCGAATGTAAGGCTATGAGAAGCATGTGGTCAGAGGTGCTTAGAACTGATGCTGAGTTGCACCGGCCGATTAATTTGATCGATGTGTGCAAACAATTGGACAAATAACAGAAGAGACGAGAGAAGGGAACTCGAAGGATCGTCATCATCCGATTTTCCCCGTCGATTGAATGCACCTGAATAATGGAGTTCGAAATGCTGATGCTTGTCTCTTCATTTCGCACACTATGTCATGGAGAGATGCTCTTCTAGTGATGTTTCCATCGCAAGAACAACTGTTTGGTAAGTTCCCTGCCATACAAAGCTATGTTTACCTACTTACTGGAAGTGGATGACGCGAGTCCACTAGGAAACCGCGTTCCATGTGAAAATAATCGAGTTGCACTTCCGATGTTTTGCTGAACTGAAACTGGCGGACTTTCCTGATGTCTGTGTATCTCAAAACACCTAACAATTACGGGAAACTGCGTGTCTTGTTTGCACCAGACATGGCAGTTTGCCCGTAACAGTGATGTCGGCCATTTTTATTTCTACTGAAAAAGAAGCCAAGATATTTATCTACATTAAGTTCCTTTTTTGTTGTTCAATACTCCTACACGTACTATCACTTTACCTATTGGTTAAACATACTCCGTCGAATCAACTTGTCGTCAGAAATTACCTAATTGTCATACAGGTCGGTTTCCTTTTTTGAAATATTTGGCGAGATCAAGCAACTGGTTAAAGGTGATGCTGGTAATCAATGATATCCACCTTGACGTTGGGTTGCACGCTATTCCCTTGTTTCCCGTTCTCGGAGGATACGGAAACGGGCTGCTCATGCGCTCAGGATTACCGCCACAAATAGCAATGGTTATCTCAAACTCACTCATCTCAACAGAAGTCAACAATAGTTCGTTCTTTCAGGTCATGTCGTCAGAAATTACCTAATTGTATTGATAATAATCTTCGAATACTTGGCAGTATCCACAATAATGTGCATTGTTCATCGTCATCAATCTGTGCTATTCGCGGAAAACACGTTCAAAGTCAAGGAAGTAAGCGTCTTGACGCTTGGTTTGAACGATCTATGGCACAAGGAAGTAAACTGAAGCTAGGCTAACTGCTAATTTCGTATTTATCTATTTACGATTTCCCAAAAAAGTCAGAGAATTTTACAGAGGACAAGGTTCGTAATGGAAGCGATGTTGATTGTTTTCATGCCGATACCTGTTTTGATCTGGGCAGTTAAAAGTCATGATCAGGCGACTAGCGAAAGACTCCTGCTCGCGGTAGCGCTTTTTCTCTGAGAATCGTGTGAAAATTCTGTTTTCAGGATCCTCATGACATTGGTTGGGTTCGTGAACGGGGTGCTTACTATGTGGAAGAGCGCTCGCTTTTCGTGCCTCTTGTTTTGGGAACTGTGATTATAGTGAGAACCTCAGAGGAAAAAAGTGAATGATTATGAGATTTGCAGATGGTCCTTTGCGCATGCTTGCTAATTGCTCTGATATTCTTGCACATGTTGTATGCTTTGCAGGTGGATGTGAGTTTTCCCTTTCTTGTCCTCTTTCTGTTCTCTCGATAGACTGCCACATTGCAGTCAGCAAAACGAAGTTCCAGAGCGATTCACATAATCACACGCTCACTGTTCAATCTGTTTGTACAGGTTGGGCAATTTAAAAATTGTAATCGTCAAATCGATCTTAGCTGGTGGTTCCTTTTTGTTTGTTTGTGCTACCCGTCACAATAATCTGCATTGGAATGATTATTGAAGACCTTTTTAGTCCAGGTATGAGAGGCAATGATTGCGAAATGAAGACTAATCTTTCAGAAACGCTACTTGCTCTCTACCTCGTAGTTCCACTTCATTCAATCGGACATAACGTAATTCTCTTGTTAATAACATCTTCTTACCGAGAACTGTTCAGGAAAACAGTTAGAAGATGTTTTGCGAGCAGGTCACTTTATCTGCGAAACATTTCTTTCCTAACGAACCCATACTTCAGGAGTGTGTCCACGTCAACTCAGAGTTACTCCATCACGGTCCACCACAGTCGGCAACACTAGAACATACAACATGTCTATTCAATCGTCAAGGACAGCTGAATAATGCTTGTCCTCCATGCCTCGGGAGTCATGCATCCATGCAACACTGAAATAACTGAATAAACTCTGCTTACTCGAGCTTTGTGTTGGCTTTGGTTCACCTTGAGTTTGACGCAAATTGCTCGGGCCTTTCGAGCTTTCGATTCAGTTAAATTTCGCGAGAAAGCGCAGTGTTTTCGCTGAAATGCATCTGTCAACCGTGGTCCTCACGACATTATTTCACCTAACGTTTTCATGATGTTCTCGATTTTCATCTCTGTCGACAACGAAGCGAATATTCTTGCTTATTTGAAAGTTGCATGCTGTGTAGCGATGATTCTCCACCTCATTGCACTTGTTCTTCTGATAAAAAAGACTCCGCCTCAGCAAATCGTAGTTAGAAACTATTTGATAGTTATTAAAGTGAGTGAGTGCTGACTTCTCGATAAGTCAATGCGATTCAGATGATACTCCTCGCAAACGACATTCATCTTGGAGTCGGAATGCATGTAATCCCTTTATTGCCTGTCCTCGGAGTATACGGGAGTGGCCTATGGTTGCAGCTGGGAATGAGCATTCCGCTAGCAATAGTATGCTATTTGTGGTTCCTGTCGAATACTTTTTAAAAATCATATTTAGGCGATTCTGGTTAACATCTTTCTCTACCTAGCAGTCGCTACATTCATGTGCATTGTCTTTCGACATCAGACCATAGTTCTCCCCGGAAATTCGTTCAAATTCGAAAATGTGAGTCGAGTTGCTGACTTTCAAAGAAGTGCCTTGATAGTATACGATTTCAGAAGTCTCGCTACGTGCTGAATGTAGTTTTGATAATTTTCACTCCATTTTCAGCACTTGCTTGGGGTGTTCTCAGCTATGATGTCGAAACTAGTGAACGATTGCTCGTTAGTCAAACTGTTCGTGAATAAACTACAGGTTCTACAACTTCAGGATGCCGCTGGCTTAACTTGGGTTCGCGACCGAGGAATTTATTATATTTTGGAAAGAACAGAAACCATTACTTTTCTAATGCCTGCTGTAATTGCTGTGAGTTTTTATCAGACAGATAACGCAAGAAATCAATCGATATTGAAGGTAATTTTCTTCGATTCTTCGCTCATCGGAAGCATATTCCTGCACATGTTCTACACACTGAGAAAGGATGTGAGTTTGGGGATTGGCGTTTGTTGAAATAACGAGCTCATACAATAACAGTGACGGTTTAACCAATATTACAGTCATCAAAAAGGAGCTCGAGATTGATCCAACTCATCAGAAGATCGCTTGTGAATCTTTTCGTGCAGGTTTCTCTTACAGAGAAAACATTGAAATCTCATTTCTACCACCATCCTACCGCGATTCGTAATTTAAAATAGTAAATTTTGCAGCTAGTGGTTCCTTTATGCTTATTTGTTATTCCGGTCGCCATCGAATGCTTCGGAATGGAATTTAAAGATTTGCTTCAGTTCGGTTTGTTTTCAATTGAATGCTTTCAAAAATGAATCGCATTGAAGAAGTCATGCTTGGAACCTACTGTATAATCCCCCTTCATTCCATTGGGCACAACCTCATCTTATTAGTAATAACTTCATCCTACAGAGAATTGCTACTTTTCAATTTCCCTAGACTTTTCAAATAAGATATACACTCAAGTCCGATTCTCTACTTTCTCAACTGTGCTTGTTTGCTCTTGTTCGCCCGCTGAACTCATAATTTTAACCGATTCCATTTTGTGAAAGTGCATCTAATAAATGACAAATTTAATTACTTTATTGTTCAGAAATACCAAATTTCTCGCTTTCATTATAACCTAGAATGTTTTCCACGATCAAACTTCTTCGAATTCATGCTAACCTATCCTATACATTTCTCGGATTCTCTTTGTTCCTAAACAGCCTGGTGTTTTCCTTGATAAGGTGTATCGAAACTCTCGATGTTCTGGAGACCCGCATAATTATCAGGAAAGCAGAGAAACTGGACTCGTTCCGATATGTATTCTTCGCCCATTGCATTTCGGATTCGATTTTTGCAATCGTAAACTCGATTTCTTTAATGGTGACTCATTTGGTGTTCTTAGTAAACGATATATTTTCAGTATTGGGCACATCTTCCTAAAGTTCTCCTATTCTTTCCTACAGGCCCACTCGCAAACGTGCTTGTTCTTACTCCTTTGGCATTTCAGGTTTGCATTTCTTATTAATCCAAGTCTCATCGTTTCTCAGCTGCAATCGCTCTCGTACATCTTCATAATGTGTCTGATTTGTACGACTTTCCTTTACCGTTTCAAAGTAGTCAACAAGTAGGCTTGAATTATCGAGAGAGAAAGAGTAATGGTTATTGTCAGAACCTCGCCCATTTCCAATATTCGCTCGAGACTAATCAACGGAGTGGTATACTTGCCAGTTATCCAATGGATTGCAACATGCGCGTTTCTCATGCAACCTGACAAGGGATTGCGGTGAGTGAAAGGTTAAAATTAATATTAATGGTCTTATTTCAGTACCAAAGCGAATCATCTCATAGGGGCGAAATATCAACTCGACTTCGATAAACTGTATCTGATCGGAGTCGACATCAGCGAACTTGTAAGCGTCTAAATAAGAAAAATGTCAAATTATGAACTCAGTCATCGGTTAATCCGCTCTTGATTATCTCAACGTTCTCAATACTATTAGAAATGACAGTGTTGTTCAATGGAATTTTGTGGTGTGGTAAGCCAGCATATTCTGAATTTAAACCATTAATGTGTTTTTCAGGGTTTCGCATTCATCACTTTATCCGGTCCTCGATGGTTAGCGAAAGGTCCAGGAAAATTCAGCATCATGTTCTTAGAATTCTCATTTTCCAAGTTTGAAACTCAATTTTAGTCGAATGGCTAATTTTCACTATCAGGCGCTCCATCCCATTGTACTTCTTTTTTCGCCATCACTATTCAATTTTGCTCAACTCATTTTTGACTTTCCGCTTTCAGAAGAGGTATCTGCTTTTGAAAATGTTTCATTATTGTCATTTTGAACTCCAGATCAATCTTATACTTGCACTCTGCTTCGCTTTCTACCCGGTTTCCAATCCGATTCTCAATCTACTGCTTTCCAAAGAACTGAAAGGAGCGCTGTCGCAGTTGCTACAGTCAGTGCTACTCCGTGGAAAACTGCAGCCTAATACGAATGCGTGCTCCAACCAACTCTCTATCATCTCACGAGACCGCGATCTTTTGTAATTCATTTAATTTTTCTGTAATTTCATTAACCATTTGATACTAGCATTGCGTCGACGATGTTTATGAAAACGAAGAAGTTATATGCCATTAGAACATTCAAAATATCAGTGCGTCATTATGTCACACAATATAATGCTCACATGACAACAGCCGAAAAAAACACGTTTGAAAATATTAGGTTTCTCATTTCACCTGTGAATCTAGCACACAATCACACGATCGGTTTTCACACCATTTGATAGGATGTAATCACATATCACTCTGTATTCTCATGATGTTTTCCCATCCTTTCCCCTGAGATGATTCGGAATGGGTGGGAAAATACGGCAACAGCCGCGTTCATACAGTAGCTCTGGTGTTCAACTTCCTGCTACGACATCTTTTTGACGATGAGCAATCCTTGGATTGAAGCTGCTCGAATTATCATACCAATAGAAGGTGCATAACTGGTTTCTAACTCATGCTTACGACTCAATTTCAGGAGCCGCTGGGATGATTCTCAATTTCGTCCTAATTTTATATCTGGCTCGAACAAACATCGGGCAAGCAGCACGACTCTACTACTATTCATGCATTATCACTGCCATTCTTGCATTCTACACTGCCTTTGGGATTTTCATCACTGTTGATGTAAGGATAAGATCCAATTCAAGTATCAAAGATTTGTTCAGTTGCCCGCCATTATAGACGGGAATATGATGGCGATATTCTATGGGCCTATTCTTTTCTATCTGCCGAAATGGCTCAATGATTTCATTTGTGTTGCATTTATCGCACAAGTGCACACAATGTGGCAGGTACTAGGAAAAGTTGTTTTCAAAATCACAACGTTACTTGTAGATGCTTCCGGCTCCAACTATTCTACAGTGGCTTGCCCTGTCCAAGTATGTTTCCTGGATCATGACATCAAAATCGATTTTTATAGTATCGACCGTGGTAACATAACAAAGATGCTGCTCGCCTACGTAGTACCAGTGGGATTCAACGTGCTTGCATGGGTGAGTTGGAGTCGTTGTCTATTGTATATTGACCAATTCCGGCATTCAGGTTATGTTGCCCGCATTTATACCCACCGAAGTGTTTCGTCTTGAGCTAGCTACAAGTGTTCAGCGATTACACGGATCGAATCTTAGCGATTTCCACATTTTCGGTGTTCGTCTTAGGGATCAAGTTAGTATACTTTTTTTTAAATTCAATATTTTTTCAATCAAGAATCGTATCGACGCCTACGATTTCGCTTTATTCGACATTATGCCGTCGTTTCTTGTGAGCTACTCTCTCTTTGGATTGAGCGCTTACAAGGTACAGGTTGATTCCCATTATCGTGGTTCCGACTCAAGCTGAACTCCCATACAAACAAAATCTATTCTAGATTCGAATCAAACTTGTCGCTTTGGGAGCATCCATTAGCAGACGAACGAAGCAGATGCAACTTCGATTTCTTCTCACTCAAATCGCTCAGGTTTCTCACACGCACTCTTTGTTATTGTTTTTTTATTCACAAGCTAAGATACGAACATGAGAACGGCTGTATCACATCATTGATGCAATTTCATCATCACTTTCACTAATCAATTGGAGGTCATCCTGCCCTTCGTTCTCACATCCATTCCACTGGGTGCCATGTGTGGCGCGGCTCTCATGGGGGCCGAACTGCACAATTGGCCCTTCATCGTGGCCATAATGATGTGGCCAATGCCGATGGGCCAAGTAACGCACTTTTCCAGTTCCCGACCCGACAATTGTGACTCAGGCGTTGCTCACTCTCGGCTTTGTGCTTAAAACTTCATCAAATTCATCACCGCCAACCTCGAATATATCTGTGTCAAAGGCAAGTAGATTATAATTTTAAAGGAAGTTCTAACAACAACAAAAACTTTAAGAGCAGCGTCTCTCCCGCAAAGTCTACTACGAGAATAGTACATTCATGAACTACCTCATGAACGGCTGCGAGTTTTTTTTGCTTGGTAACAGTGTTCAATAAACCGTGGATAAACGTCTACTTGCTCCTCGACATCGCTTTGTTTTTCACGAATCTTCACAGACAGTATCATAGATGTAAACAGCATAGCTGCTATCAGAAGGAAAATGGTAGCATGACTCGTGTACTTTTCGGTAAACAGATATGTATCATTCGAGATCATAAGAAAAGAACGACGTCTCGTGCGTAAGTTCTTTCTCGTATGCGTCATGTTTCCGATTGAAGAATGTTTTCTGGTCAAGCAGTTGCAACTGCAGAGAAACTTGCACAATATTCTCTGGAGATGAACAGCTGCAGACTTTCATACAAGCATTTCACATCCAACGAAGAAATTATCTTTCCCCCGTAATTCCCATGATACTATCACATTTCTACATACACATGACATGATTTACAATGGGTGGGAGAACGGAATGATTTTGAAAAGAAGGAAATTCGAAATCATTTTCGAAGATAAGACTGCCTCCGCTTCCATTTCATTTTATATTCAATCATGAGCAATCCGTGGATCGAAGTTGCACGTATCCTAATTCCGATCGAAGGTAGTCTTCTACAATTTATTTCGAAATAATTCAATATACTTAGGAGCGTCAGGGATGGTACTGAACGCAATGCTCATCTTCTACCTCGCTCGCGCAAATATCGGCCAAGCCGCGCGACTCTACTACTTTTCATGCATTGTCACCGCAATATTGTCGTTTTACACGTCACTTGGAATTATGGTTACTGTCGATGTGAGGACTTTCACAATCAAACATGGACCACTGGCTTATCGAACATAGCAAATATTTCTTGATCCATTCAGTTGCCTGCAATAATCGACGGGAATCTAATGGCAATCTTCTACGGACCTCTTCTATTCTACTTTCCGAAACGGATCAACGATGTGATCTGCTTTGCCTTCTTTGCGCAAGTGCACACCATGTGGCAGGTACTCTCTAGTCTAATGTTGAAGAATAATAACAATCCAATCTCAGCTCCTCCCAGCTCCGTCGATTCTCCAATGGCTTGCCCTCTCCAAGTAGGACATCTTATTTCGAATCTTCAACACTTCGAAATTTTTTCTCAGGAGTGAGCGCGGAACATTCACGAAATTGGCCCTAGCCTACTCGATTCCACTAGCCTTCAACCTGCAAGCTTGGGTATTTGCAACACATCGAAAATATTGTAAAGAATTTCGAACATTGCAGGTCACGATGCCCGGTTTTCTTCCTTCTGATGAATTCCGCCTAGAGCTCGCAGCAAGCGTAGAAAGATTACACGGAACCAATCTAAGCGACTTCCACATTTTCGGAGTTCGAGTAAAGGATCAGGTTAGTGTCTAAATCATGCATTTGTAAACCAACAACGGTGCTTTCAGAACCATTTCGATGGGCTCGATCTCGTTGTATTCGACATTATGCCATCATTTCTCGTGAGCTACGCGCTCTTCGCGCTTGGAGCGTTCAAGGTGTCTGCGAATTACGAGCTTTGGTACATATTTCGACTCAGATTCGAGCAAAGCTTGTCTCACTGGGAGCATCGATCAGCAGGAGAACGAAACAGATGCAACTTCGCTTTCTTCTCACTCAAATCGCTCAGGTATCACATGCTGGCTTTCAGTAGGCTGTGGGAAGTATTTTGCCCAAGTGTACACATCAGTGTGTATGTTAACTGAAATTAGACTTCAAATATCATGTTAGACAGATCTTTCCAGGTGCTTCTCCCGCTCGCTCTCAATACTATTCCTCTGAGTGTGCTGTGTGGGGCGGCTCTTCTGGGCAAGGATCTGCACAACTTCCCCTTCTTCATGGCCTTCTTTATGTGGCCCGTGCCTTCTTTCACGGTAACCATTGATTTTACAACTTTTTCAAGTAAGATTCCTTTCAGGCCCTGCTAAACCTAGGGTTCGTCTTCAAAACAGCCAGTAACAAGACTCCACCCAACTCGAAGATGTCCCTGTCGAAGGTGAAGAAGGAATCATAAGATGTAATAATGAATCAATTCAGAACAGCATCGCGCCCAAGTCGAGCACGAGTCAGGCACCGCCGCAGATCATGATTAGTTGAAGCATAAAATAACAGTGTTCTTTAGTACCTGCATTCACCACAGCTATCTTAGTTGTGTGTACATAATATCAACCTGATAAAATGCTTCGTTCTACCCGATGCAATTGTTGACATGGTGAGCGGTGAGATCCAACATCCGTTACATTTTATTCGAGCTAAAAACTAGAGACCGCCGAGCTATTGATCAAATGGCTATTCAACTCGTCAGTCGATTGAGTCAATCGCCTTTCCTTTGTCAGGCGATTGACCATCTCCTCCCTCATTTTGGCAATTGCCTCGTAGCCTCACCGGTGGGTGCGAGAGGGAGAGAGGGATGATGGGATGAATAATGGGGTTTTCATAAGGTATTTGACTCAATCGCCTGATCAATCGACTTTCAATCGCCTCATTCGTGCATTCGCCTTGCTCGCCAGTCGATTGACTAGTCAGGCGATTGAAGAGCAAGGCGAATGAATCTCATTTCTCGTCAATCGGCTAAGGAATAAGCGGTTTGACGGTCTCTACTAAAAACCACCGTGCATCGATTGCCTTGTCGTTACTCAGGGTCAAGAAGACTTATTTTGCATCTGCTTTCTGTTTTTGAAGTTTTCTGTAGGTGAACGATATCCTACCAAAAATCTCATTGATGCGATACCAGAGTTACGGCACTGCATCACCTGCAAAATTGTGTGTTGTTTCTAACCACCTGAAACACGAGATCGTGCTATTATGTGATTGCACTTGCCTTTTCATTAGACATCAACTACCGTGATATGTCAGTTCTGGAAGTAAAAAGAAAAACATAACTCTCGCAAGTTTGCAAAAGAATATGCATTGCTAGCGTGAGTAAATTTCTGCAAAACTTTTCCTGTGAGAATAGGTGAAACTTCTAAACACTGAAGGAAAACAATCAAAACACTGATGACTGCTCGTTGGTCCCTACTGCACGTGAGATTCGTTCTAAAAAGGGGCGTAACAACTCACTTCCCGGGTATTTAAGCTGGACCGATTCTCAGTATGCAAAGATAAGTGATGAGCAATCCCTGGATTGATGTATCGCGCATCCTTGTACCCATGGAAGGTTTGGTAATGGTTTATCACACTTCGAGCGTTCAAAAGAGTTTAGGAGTGGCAGGCATGATTCTCAACTCATTGCTCATATTCTATCTCGCTCGAACAACTATCGGCCAGGCTGCTCGACTCTACTACTGTTCATGCATTATCAGCTCGATTCTCTCATTTTGCACCGCCCTCGGAGTTGCGGTCACTGCTGATGTGCGAATACAATCCTGTTTTTTTTCCCCAGAATTGCAATTTAGCTGCCTGCGATAGTGGATGGAAACGTAGCGGGAATCTTCTACGGCCCTCTTTTGTTCTACTTTCCGAAATGGGTCAACGACGTGATTTGCGTCGCATTCCTTGCCCAATTACACACCATGTGGCAGGTAATGATCAATTTTCGCGCAGTTACAACTATTCTGATCACAGATGCTTCCCGCACCTACAATTCTGCAGTGGCTCACGCTTTCCAGGCGCGATTTTGTCCTACATCATCAATCTATGATTGTTGAGGAAGTGAAATAATGCATATTTTATAGGAATGAATGTAGCAGCGCCATGAAAATGCTGCTTGCTTACTCAGTGCCAATTGCGTTCAACCTTATAACATGGGTAACGGTGTTGTTGTGTCGAATCGGCAAATGCAAATTGCAGATCATGATGTCTAACTTTTTGCCGTCGGACGAACTGCGAGCACAACTTTCAGCGAGCGTGCAAAGACTGCACGGCACAAAGCTCAGTGACTTCCACGTATTCGGCATTCGTATGGAAGATGAGGCGAGTAGTACAAGCAAACAGAGTCCAATTCGTCTCATATTTCAAGGATCACGTGGATGGAATTGACTTCGCCCTGTTTGACGTCATGCCTTCATTTCTTGTGAGCTATGTCCTCTTCGTGTTGGGAGCTCTCAAGGTGACATAAGTTCATCCATGTTCGATACCATCGAATGATCGTAGATTCGAGCAAAGCTGGTTGCACTCGGAGCGTCCATCAGCAAGAGAACGAAGCAAATGCAGCAGCGATTCTTTCTCACCCAAATCGCTCAGGTTTATTTTGTCTTCAGTTCAAGTTTGAACAAGCTCACACTAGGTTCTACTACCATTCATCCTCACCTCGATTCCGCTTGGAGTTTTCTGCGTAGTGGCACTGATGGGCCAAGAACTGCACAACCTCCCATTTCTGATCGCAATAATGATGTGGCCGATGCCAGCATTCACTGTAGCGTCCAAGCCTGTCCTTCTCCTAAGGTTCATCACTTCAGGCGCTACTCAATCTCGGATTCGTGCGCAAAACAGCAACCAATAAGACACCGACGCAATCAAAACAGTCTCTGTCTCTGTCAAAGGTGAAGAAGCAATGAAGATGAAATGAACCAATAATATTCAGAGCAGTACCGCTCTTCACGCAAAGACGAGCTCCAGTCATGCGCCGGTGTGGATCAGCTAATCATGCATTTTTTTTTCATTCGTAAATTGACTTCACGTTAACCTATAACAATAAACTTTTTTTAAACTACAACTTAGAAATTTTCTCGATTACTGTATTTATCTTGCTTTTGACATCGAAACGGTAACGACGAGTCGAAAATGTTCAAGTGAACACAGATTTAGCCAACGATGAATGGAAGTCACAATTTTCGACACTAGTAATCTTGTAGAATTTCCCCACACAACTCCCATCGGGACTTTCAAACATCGATTTTGGAAGGGGAAACTTTTGCGATGAGACGTGCCTTAGCGTGCAATATATGAAGTGACACTAATACTTGGTCGTTGGTGTAGTTCCATTGGTGCTAAATGTAGGGCTTTAGTCACTGCGCTACGATATTTTCTCGTGCGCAGAACAACGACAAGTGAGTTGAGAAGGGACGAACAGGCAAACATCATTTCTGCTACTACAATTGCGGCTGAAAAGTGTTTTTTTCTCAAAAAATATCGGGATCATCAAAACTTACTCTGAGTATCCCTATGAACATCATATCTAATCGTAGAAAATACGGCAGGAACGAAAGGGCAAGCGACGAAAACGAGTAGTACAGTGAACTCAAGAATTTACTTTCGAGCTTTTCAAAGAATCACTCGATACCTGAATAATGATCGTCTGCGCATGCACAATGTGCACTCCTCTGTCTTGATTTCGACTTAGCATGACTTTACGGGCCCTAAACTCGGATATCTGAATGAACGACCTAATGCAGCTTACTGTAGCACGATGTGTAACATGTGTGCGAACGGAAGAATAACGAGAATGAGCAACATGGCTAGTTGAAAAAATGCCCCGCCGTAGCTTAAATCCTCTATTACCGGCATGTCAGGCCCATAAAACAGGAACCAGTTGAGTCTGCGCTCGCGCCATGTTATTTGAGGGTACTGGAAAGAGAGATTAGCCGGAAAACAATTCGTAGCCTCATCTAACTAACCTCGTCTAGCACTGCATTCTGTCGTTCTCTTCTGGATGACAATGCGAGCACAGCCCATATTGTTTCCATGTGCATCACAACGTTTATGACAAAGAAAGCGACTGAAATGCACATTTGATCCTCTCAAAATTTGTTTTTAATGACAATATCGCTTGCGTTTGGTTAGCTTGAAAATCGAATTGTCCGTAATCAACAATTGATGGCGAGCAATAATCATCATTCCAAAACTAGATGCCATGCACGCTCCCACGAAAATTTGGATCAACTATAATAAGCTTTGTACGACATTCTGAGAATGTATTCACATACAATAAGATACTTATATGGCACTATCATGCACAGAACACCAACGCAGTATCCGCCTCCTGGGATTGTCTGATTTGTCTGATTAGGTACATCGCATTTGAAACGAACCCATTCGAATGTAAAAGAAGGGAATGAATAGCAAAGTGAGAAAAGCATTTGTTAGTAGGCAAGAACTCTATAAAAAAATCGTTTCGGGCTCACAAATTTCAATTTACCTGCTGGAAAATGGCAATAGTCCTTATTTCGGCAGTCAACGCCGAACTTTTCAGCGCTATTATCAATAGTGTCGCAGCATTGACAAGCAGAGATACACTTCCAACAACATAGAAGAAGTAAGTCATCATCTTCTCAGTAGACCGCGTTATATCAGAGGGAACAATCATTGCGATGCTTTGGAGGCTAACGGAGGAGTTGTTTCGGGGTGGGACCCGCAATTTGCACGGTAGTAATCAACTATACGCCGCTCTACGCATCACGGACCGAATGTTTTAAAGATCGATTTCGAGGGAGTGGAAAACTTTATAACAGCCTAACTACTGGGTGAGAAATTTTAGAGGGTAAGGGCAGTAAACATTGACCTCATATTTATCAAAACTTTGTTCAAAACGCTCAGCGAGCAACATTTGATGTGACACTGATACAGCGTTTTGGGGTGGGAGCAGTCATTCCAAGGGCGTGGGAGACAGCGGAGCGGTAGTTTCTATTGCGAAGAACAATTACGATCGAATTCAGGAGCGTCGAACAAACGAAGACCATCTCGAATAGTACCACAATAGCTGAATTCGTGATAGGATAACCCATGATTGTCTTGAGAAAAAATACTTTGAGAATCTCTGTAAACGTTATCTCGAGTTGTAGAAGCAACTCCCACAATGAGTGGAACAACAACAAATAATAGCAGAATGAGAAACTAAAATGAATATTATGAAAATATCATAATTCGTTTGGTACTTGAATTATGATAGTCTGTGCATGGATAATATGAATGTTTCTTTCTCCTTGACGTGATTGCAAATGCATCATCCTTCTACGAGCTCTGAGAACAAATTTGTTCCAATGTTAATTAGAAATAGATAATTGTCTATGCACTCACTGTAGAACGATGTACAACATGTGCATGAATGGGATCACTACGAGCAGGAATAGCACTGCTACTTGTACGAAGAAACCATAGTAGGTTATCTCCACGAAATATAGCATATCCTTTCCATAGAAGAGAAACCAGTTGAGTCTGCGTTCTCGCCATCGAAGTTGAACGTCCTCAAGTTAGGAACAATAACCATTACGACTTATCAACGTTTAGCAACGGGAGTTTTATTGTTCAAATCCACTCTTACTCCATCTACTATTCCATTCTGCTTCCTCCTATTTGACGGTAAAGCCAGGGCCGTTTCCAATGTTGCGAGATGCACAACTACATTCCACACAAAGTATACCCCTGAGATTGTTGGTTTTTAGGTACGCGATTCATCTCCACATACCATATCGCACTGTCTTTCTCAGCTTGATCATAGAGTCCTCCATCAACAATAACTGATGTCGTGCAATGATCATCATACCAAACGCGGATAGCATGCACATTGTGAGGAACATTGCAGTCAACTTGAAAGAAAATCTACGGATTTGCACAGAGTCAGTTAGTTACGGATAGGTATTGATAAGGCACGATCAAGCAGAGTGCGCCCACACAGTACCCACCTCCTGGAAAGGTCAAATTTTTGCAGAAGCTTCATTTTTTGGACTAAGTTACCGATGCGAAAGTACATGAACGGAATGAAGAGCAATGCGATCAATGCGTTCGATAAGAGACAGGAAATCTAGAGAAAAAACGTTTTGCAATTCAGAAGCTTCTTACCTGCTGAAAAATTGCAATAATTTTAATCTCTGTTGTTAGTGCAGAGCTCTTGCGAACGATAATGATCAGGGTGATCGAATTCACAAAGAGCGAAATACCGCCAGCAATGTAGAAAAAGTAAATCATCAATTTCTCAGTAGCTCGTGTAATATCCGACGGCACAGACATTGTAGTGACTTATATGTTGTGCGTGATTTACTCTAGCCAGAGCCGAGTGCGCTGTAGTGACTTTCACAACCGGGAAGTTGTTTCGTGTCTGCCCCCATAATTTGTGCAAGTTGTACTCATTTTGGTGCTTTCGTACGCGTTCTTGCTAAAAGCGCTGACAACTTCCTCCTCAATTAATTTTGAAATGCAAATGAGTTTGGCACATGTCGAGTGAACAAACAGGACAACACATCACGATGAATGTTGTTCACACGACTACTTGCTCACATTAAGGCAAAGGCCGTTCGTTTATCGTGGGATCCGCCTCGTGGTCGGAAGGACTGAGTTCGAGGTTGGAGAAGTCAACTTGTTCAACTCAATCGCGGTATGTCTGAGCAAGACCTTCTCGAAGCATTCGATTTGTTCAACCTCGTCTTCATCACAATTTTACTAGTGATCACTTGGCCACTGGCAATATTTGTTTACTCCAAACTGTTATTCAATCCACCCTACTCGACCAATTACACGTTCAAGCTCATCGTTTTCAATGGAATAACGGTCTGTTTTGCATCTTCGAGAACTTACTCAGGCTTTCTTTACAGGAGCTTCTTTATTGCACGACATTCTTGATGAACTACCAAATAGCGACGTTTCCCTTCGCACGTTCACTAATGCGTGTACTACAGGACAAACGATTTGGATATCCTATGAGTTCGTGTTCTTTGAAGTTCAATTCCACAATTCTTATTCAGAGACTTTCGATTTTCTGATGAGCGGCCTAGGCCTTCACACGGCCTTCTTTGTAGCAGTGAATAGATTGACTACGATTATCAACATAAGAAGAAAGGGGGTAATCATCTAGATCCGTGTTGAAAAGCATAATGAACTCTCCACTTAGACGGAGGCAACGTTTTTCTACGCATCAATCATCATTTCAACTTTACTTTCTCTGTTGAAAATAATCAATCTCTACGCTTTCTCTGATCAATATTACATGGAAACGGACTTCGGATCTGGATTGATCTTCATTCCGATGATTGAAGTTCACAGTGAGGTTCGTGATTTCCAGATGGGATAGATCCAGAGCACATTCTTTTTGAGAGCAGGAATTGAGACTTTCTTGCTTGATAAACTTTCTTGCTTCAGATATTTGTTGCCATAATTGATGCGGAGACTGCTGTTGTAAGCTGTTCCACGCTGGTTCTCAATGTTATTCTCGCAGTTTTCCTCGCGAGACAACAAATTTCGATGAATCAGACCGAAAATAAGAGGTTAGTGTCTAGACAAACGCGCAAACAAGAGAAATTGAGACGATTTACTTTCAGATTCAAAGCCGAGAAGGGACTTATCATTACCAGCTTTGTTTCGTACCTCTTCTACACTTTATTCTTCGTAAATAGCGTTAGTTTTAGCTTCACCGAATACACTCAGAAATTGGTTGCTGCAGATCATTGCACGCTATTACGATGTAACCTTCTGCGGATACGCGCAATTTCTCTTTCTCGGACTGGCTTCGATAACACCCTTCTGGTCTGCACTTCTCTTTGACTAAGTGAACTCGATATTGCAGGTGTCTCATAATCTTCGCCTCTTCCATTCGTCGATTCGCCTTCAGTCGTCGCGGGAAACCCATTCTCACCTCCACTAATAGCAATAACGAAAGAATTCAAGTTCGATAAAACAATGTGCACTCTAAAGAGTGAAATAAAACTCGACAAAATTTATTTGGCTAAAGTGTATTCAATCCCTAGGGACTGCATCCGAGCCTTACAGAAAGGAACCTGGACGTCACCTACGTCACCCGGAATCTCCTCGACAGGCGATGGTGATCGGGAGTGCGGGAGTGTTGGTCGGGCCGAAGATCGGTCCCACATCGGAACCGTCCACCGCCGTCGAGCGCCACACGCCGTTCACGCATACGCCGTTCATCGGTTGCGCCATCACGCTGAACACCCCCTGCAATTGGTCTCTTCTTGGATTCATACGGGGTCTTTGACTCGATTGATTCAAGATTATAATACACTCTCGAAACTCTGGTTCAGCTGGCTGCAGCACTCACTCCACCCACTCACATCGAGTACGAGGACGAGGTCGTTCGCGCAAGTTATCTTCGTGTCCGTGACTGTGGCCGACGGATCGCACACTGCAGAAGCACTGCTTCTCTGCAAACAAACAACTCCAAAGGGAGCTGAAACCGGTGAAGGAAGCGGGGCGGGGCGTGAATTGCCGCTCCAAGATTTAAGCGTCCTTACCGCGCAATCTGCGGCAGTCGCTGCTTTCCACGCCGGGCACTTGATCGTGACCGGAATTCCAGGATCAGCTGAAATTCGGAGACTCATCAATCTAACATGTTCTAGGGTTCTCCAGCCTCGGCCGAGTATCTGATCATTGCAGCACACGTTTTGGAATGGTTTTGGCTGATCCAACAAATTTTCTCTTTAAAAATATTGCCTTATTGAGATCGTTGTCCGCGTGAAAGGAATCAACTGCGCCCATACCCCTTCTCCGCATTAGGTGGAACTCATTGCTTTCACTCTCTACCGCCTTTGGGATCGCACTGCAGTGAGCTGAGCCGATCACATCAATCTAAATCCTTCCTTCGCTTCACCTCCATCGTGACCTAACCCCCTTCCACGACAGAGCGACGATAAGTCTGCTTTGACCACATTCGCACTCGAGTATGCAATTACCGCGGTTTGCTGAATTTCTCGACCAAGGAGCCTTTGCTGTTTGCACAGATGGGCACTGAAATCAGTGGCAGTGCCGTCGAGTGGCGGCGCTAACTTTTCGCTAGTTCTTTTCCAGCAATGATGGCATTGGGGCGCGGCGGCTATGGCCAGCTCAGAACTGTGCTTCGAAACAATGTTCTTCCTCGCCCACCCTTTATCGAGCGGCGTTGAGTGGGGTATCAGCCTCGAATGAGACTCACTCACTGGGCTTCATGGGGACGCAGCAATCCACTGCAGCTGCCAGACAACACGAAACAATTAGCAGCCACGGCATTCCTCTGAACACATTTATGATGTACGATGAGCTGAGACGACTGAGAAATAATGAACAATGTGAATTCTGGAATGTGGGACGAAATTTCGTTGACGAGATAAGAAACGGTTCAATCGAATCGAATCGAGAGAAGAATCAATCGGAGAGGACGCCGCGACCACATTCAAATCGAGAGCGCGAGCGTAGATCTAGTGAACGCGGTGATCTAGCAAATCGGATGATAGGCAGTGATCTCCCTAGGGACAATGGCTCTTCCGCGTTTGGGCCGATCGAAATGGGCGGAAACTTGATTTGGACGATGCAGAGTGGAGTTGCTGCTGTTCTCTGCGGGACTATCTGAGCCAGTGGCAGGGTCCGACGGAATCGAAGCCAACTGATTTGTGGGACGAGCTGTGGGCTCACACCGCGATCCATCAGCATTTGCTTGAGATGAATAACATGAGTTCAAATAGCAACGTTCCAATAGCATTGAGTTCCTGAAGCAACTCTTTCAAACTCAATACAAATTCTAGGGTGGGTCAAAGACCAATAAAGGTGTGAGCGGTCATTAGTCTCTTTCTCTCCACCAAGTGAGTGAAGGTTGAGCCGCAAAGAGAGATCGCGTGATGATCAGCATAGAGACAATGGCGCTTCCACGCGTTTCGGCGCGGTCAAACTTGATGAGGATTAGAGGGAACGGGGATCTTTGTTGTGGGTAATTGACGATTGTTGGAATTGCGACCTTGCAAAAGGTTCGGTTAAGAATGGTACTTGACCTACAGATGTTTTATATGGCTCGGCTGGTAATCGAAGATTATCCGAAGTCCAAGGAAGGTGCACCCAGTTGCTTTCTTTTCGAATTTAAAACTTGTATCGTGATCCTAGGACAAATTCGGAAATACGTATGTGCTATGAAAGGGCAAAACAGAACAAAGTACAGTTCGACTCTCTCAAATTTGTAGCACTGATCCAATTGAACGGCCAAGCGAGTTCGTATTGCATACGACAGCTGATTCTCGAGAAGCATGATTATCTTTTCATCTGCACAATTGGCGCTTAGAAAATTACGCCTTCTTGTCTATGCTCACTTCACAAATAGAGGCTGTGCCTTAGCGTCATCACAATTCGCCTCGAGTAAGAGTACCGTATTCAATCATCTTACTCACCAGTTGCCCTACCGTCCCATGAGAATTCGTCTGCCTATTTAGCATTCGGTCTCCACCATCTGTGAATATCAGTTGAGCGATAATGAGTGCTGAATATGATCCTCTTTTTCATACGGCGGAGGTATTCAAGCATTGTTTTTCGAGTCCTAATATGCATCTCAGATGCTGTTATCGTTTCCGGCTATCATTTCTCCCATTCTCCTGCTGATCGCCATAAGAACATGCACATTGCACCCGAACTGCAAGTGAATTGAACCTTACGAGAACTCAGACAAAAATTCGTTTCAGAGCGCTCATAATCATGTGGATGCTTTCTCAGATTATCATGAACTTCTCCATAATCACGTACAGTTTGGTGTTCATGTTCGTTGAGCATGAGGGAGCGCCCGAGTTCATTCATCTACCAGGCCTGTTTTTGTTGCAGAATGCTCGAAAATTAATGTTTTTTTAGCTCATCGACGAGCGTACGTTGAGAATTCACTCCGCTTTTATTATGTTTCTTGCTTTTTTGAGTTTGGAATCAGTTTTGAACGAGGTCAGTCACACTGTTTTTCCTTGAAATTGTTTCTTTCTTCAGCATTATCTCTCCGAAAACCTCAGCAATATCACGTCTCGTCTATCTCATGGCAGTTTGTTTTCTTCTGGAGTATACTATCCGTAAGCTATAATCCATGATCTCTAAATTCTAAAAATGCTCAGCTCCTCTACGGCTCACTGATTAGTCACTTGATCACTGAAGGTGGTTTTTTCAACGATATCGCAATGAAAATATATAAATTCAGGTCCAAACTCTCTGGAATGTGCAGTGGGAACTGTAGTCTGCAATGCAGTCGACATCGGCGCTTTCTATGTATTCGATTGTTCTCAATGTTTGCATCACATCCATTTTCAGATGAACATTCGCGTATATTTCGACTGCAAACGCCGAAATCGAATAATCGATGACAGTACGCTGAACGGACGCTATCAGGTCAGAAAATCGAGTTATCCGGATTAATTCATGGTGTTATTCAGGTGAAAGAAGTGTACGCAATCACGCGGGCCATGCTCCCTGTTTACTGCATTGGAAGCATCGTCAAGGTGTGTTCTGAATTTGGAGACGTATTATCCTTAGGTACTTTTCAGATTCCCGTAGCTACAATTGAGTGGCTGTTCCTCTTCGATATCGTCAATTATGCATGGAGTGAAATCGTATGCACTCTGGTATGCATTTTATCGATGCTCAACCCACGCTGCAATTGTCATGCACACACTCTAATAGACCCTGTCCTAGTCGTGCACTCTACTGGGTGCCAGCGTCTCGATGAGCGAGACCTTTCAAAAGTTTATCTTTGCAGGCGTGTGTCAGCAGTTGTGGCGTCACTTCCGCCCTCTTCATGCGATTTCACAGTGTCATCAGAGGCAGAGTAGCGAGGATTTTCAAGAGGTCAAAACAATACAACCGACATTACCGACGATAGTCGTTTCAGAAGCGAAATCAGGGGCCCAACACTTGTAGTTCCATCCAGGACAGCCGAAGAGACAACCTCAGCGTACTTTCGAATCATCAACGGGATGTGGGAGTGAAGAGTTGATCAAATGTTCCGCGTTATGACCCAATAAAGTCTACCTATCTTGTCCATAGAACTGGCACCAATTCGCCCTCTGTCTGGTCCTTCCTCGGCTCCACTCAACTCTAAAACAGCCCCTGATTCGATTGCCGTGCAACAACCGCAATGATGTTCCCTAAGGGAGGCATTTCATCGCCCCCTCTGCAGCATCGAAACGTCTCCTTTTTACTGCACCTTTTTCTATCCGATGATCAGAGGTCACGGCCAATTCCGATGAGATTCGAGACTCTTCTTCTTGTTTTCGCCTCAACTCCGTCCGGCTTTATGTGCGCATTTCGACAGAGCGCGCCCACGGATTTTCTCACAGTCACTTACTCATTTCGAGTCGAGTAAATCCGCTGGTAATTCAGTGTGTCGGAATTGCGTGAGAATGAAGCAACTCACAACTTTGGTTGAGCCGTGGGCGTCAGCTCAAATTTGATGGGTTTTAGTTGGTGTAAATCTCTTCGTTTTCGCACGCTATCTTTTCAGAGTATCGATAGTCATGGCTCAAGGCATATTCCAAAAGGATGTTTTAGTTCGTATAAATTATGAGGTTTTCTCGCATATTTCACTCAACAGAGTTCAGAAGATCACTGTCATTTCTGAACCGATTCTCCTCTTTCGGAATCGACGATTCCAGTTTTCTGAATCCTGCCGTAGCCAACATCGGGCAGGCAAAGTCAATTGCGCCAGTGCGCCGCGTTAAGTCAATTGTTCGTACGAGAGACTGCTCGTGGTTTTCCGAATCTGCTTACAGATTCCCTTCCTGGGTCAGAATCCCTTCTCCTTTCGATGCCATCTTTTGGCTAATTCGCACGATTACTTCCTCGAATCCGCCCAATTGTGTCAGGAAACAAACGGCCAAACATTATTGCGAGGTCATTCTCTCCGAATTGGAGAGAACCAAGGTGACTAGGACGCGTAATTTAATCGACGCAACCCGGAGAGCACTCCAGGGAGGAGAGTGGGAGAGAGATAACCTTGTCTTTGCGCCTTTCCAATCCACCAGAAGTGTTGCCCCCATTGCTTCCTCATTCCGCGTTGCTTCTCACTAGAGTATTGTCCTCGATTCGGCTAACACTACACAACCGAATCTCAGTTAATTTCGAAACACAACTGTAGTAATCGTGTGAAACTTATCAACACGCTAATTGTCACAAGGAAGTTATTGTGAGTCTACTGCGAAGACGTTTTGGAAGTCATTTGTTCTTTAGGGATCATGTGTTCTTGTGTGTCTTGTTTTCCGTGAAATGGGACTTACACTCCCTGGAAGGTGAAAAAGAAAATCTGGTCGCGCTCGCAGTCACTGTGCCATTGTTCTCGCTTCTTTTCACCATTTTGTCTTCTAGAGTCACTTCGAGCTTTGACAGTCACTATTTACTGTTCAAGTTCCTGCGGTTCACTGACGTTATTGCTATTAAAGGTTACGCTGCACAAACGCGGAACTTCGTGAAAATACGCCGCTATTTTCCTGTCACGATCTATTCGAGCCCGTCAATCCCCCTTTCACTACGCGAACTCCGGCTTCAAAGTATACCCAATTCCTCGGAATGTGTCTACCCGCTCCTGAACCCCATTCTCAACCTGGTTTCAATAAAAGTTCACTGCTCACTGGAATACCTCATGCAATAGGACTCTTCTTCCATCCACTCAAGTACTCCCACTCGACGAACAATCCATGTGTCCTGGGGGCTCAAAATAGACAAAGACAAGCACTGCGTCTTCTCCCACTAATGGATGAGCAGGAGAGGGGAGAGGGCTCACTCCCTGCCTATTGTTGTTATTGGATTACGAATTCCTCCCTCCTCAACGTGTTGCGTTGAGAGCAATACTGCCCACTGTATTGTCCCGATTCTCGATGATTGACAATCCGACTCTTCCCTTTCCTGCTGTGAAAAGCTTTACAATTGAAGCATCACTAGATAGGCAATAGTCAGCGGCCTTCTAGTGAGCGATTCCCTGAATCGGCTCCGTTTTTTCTCGTTCGAAATGAGAAACGGCGGTCTCGGTGAGGTCCTTGCGGTGCACGAATGTTTGCCTTTTGGCTCGAGCGGTCTCGCATTTCATTAAGGAAGGGGAGACAAAGACCAATCAACTTTGCGTACGCTCGATAAGTCGCGGCTAACTTTATTGGAGGAATCGCGAGAGCATCTACAAATCGCGAGTCTTCAAGGGTGTTGAGACAATAGAAGACCCACGCCTATTATGAAGCTCCGCGCGCTACTTGAATGCATTGTTCACAATTCCGGGGGCGCATCTTCCTCAAACCACATGCTAGTTTTCCCTCAACATTGTGTATCTCCGGGCAGCGAACATCGAAAAAGACAATAAAAAGGGCAATAAATGTCAATTGAATCGCTTCCCCGCCTAATCCCACGTAATTTTGAGCGCGAAACGCATCCGTTTCCTATTGTGCGAGAAGAGAAACCCATCGAACTGACATCTGGATTCAGTCTTCCTCCCCCTCTCCTCCCTCCTCTTCGCACGCTCTTCGCTCTTCTCACTTCTCTCTCTCTCCTTCTCCTTCCTCGTCTCTCTTATTGTTTCCTCCTCCATTATTCACTCCCTCCGAGAGTGCAGAGAAGCACGTCATTTATCTTCCCGTTCCTACCTCGTGCTATTTTCACCCGGAGAATGGCCTCGTTCGCAGGGCTAAAATTGTAGTGCGTGCAGAAGAAAGGGGAAACCCGTTGCCTTCCGGAGCTTTGCCTGAACTGTAACCGTTCCGCACTCAAGGTGATGAGACCTATGTTGATGCCGCGTTCAGCCCGATTCATTCACCTCCTCCTGATTCCACTGTCCATTCTTCAACGTTAACCTGCACCGATACTAAGCTCCCCAGCTTTTGACCCCTTCACTCCATTCCCTCCTTCGAAACACGAGTTCTTATAAAAAAATCACAGTGCTTGCCTCTAGTTCTCCTTTGTTCTCTAGTTTGATCACTGAGGCATAAGGTACAGAAAAAACAAATGCCAGTGCTAGTCTCCACTTTGCACTGCCTGCCAACTGCAGATATGGGGCGCTCGCCTAATGCATCTCCAATTCACGTGCCGGTGCGCCTTTTGGAAATCTTTGGATGCGGCCGAGTGTCAATCTTTTATTCTTATCTATTGAGCGCCTTGCGTTCATAGCGATGTATGATAGTTGCCTTTATCTGCTCTTGAGAGCACTTTGCGTTATCACTGGCGTTTGTGATCAATCTATCCCGGGCAATGACAGTGTCTCTTCTCCTCTCCCCACTCGTGAACTCCACTCTGTCTTTTCCCTGCAAGGAAGCAATGGAGAGGAGGAAGAGATTGCCCTCCGAGCCCCTTCTCTGACTCGAATTTCGGTCCTTGAGAGGGCGCTCCTCTTATTTCCGTCTGCTGCTCTCCTATGTAGCGGATAAGTCTCTCTTGATGCTCCCCTGGAATTCTGAATTATTTCACAAACTTCGTGGGAATGCCGTGATCTTCGGATAAATATTGGGAATGTTTGCTGCTTACGAACCTCCTGAGTTGCAGTCATTCCTTCACACCTCGTTCTCTATGAACAGCTGTGAAACTAAAAGCATCCATTCAAAAGTTATCTAGTGCTCGGACGTCTCCTCTCATCAGCATTCATACTTTTTCACTGCGTTTCGGAACGGCTCTTCGGCTAAAGCATTCCTTTCAAAAGACTCCAATCCGCAAGCTGCTCTAAACTCACTAGTATGTGGGAGGGCAATCTGATTCGAACCCGTTCGAGCGTGGGTAAGAAACCCTCGTTTCTGCTGATATCGCTTGCTTGAATGACGGGAACATGAATTAGTATCTGTATTTCTGTCTGGCGATCGTAAACATTATTTTGTGCGTGTCTCGGTTGCTAAATGATATCTTTGCGTTTGACAAATTCCAGCTTCCTTGTTTGAGGTCGCGGAGTCGTGTTCTCTTCCCTCTTCTCGAGTTGCAATCTACTTGATTAGATGTCATGAGTGTGCCAGACACATCGAATCTTCCCTTTGCTTGTTTCTCCCCACTCTTTCGAGATTGATTCCTGTTGCGATTGTTCTGTAATGTATTCAGCAAAGAAACCCATCGCTGACATCCATCGCTTTCTTTGGTTTCTTTTCTCTGGAATAGAGATTCTCAACAGATGAGACGATATTGCTTGCCGAACAGTTGCTTCGGATATGAAGTGCCTACTGTATCAAGTGTATTACCATACCGCGAATCAGTACTATATTGTGAATGTCGGGTATTATCTGCGCTCAGACACGGTTGTTCTATTTTCACCTGCTCTATCGCGAACAGGTATCAATAGGAAATTACTTATAGACTCGAGGGAAATCATTCATTGTCATCGACAGTATCGCAGTTTGTCAATCCGTCCGTTCGTCTAAACGAGAGGGCAGTGGTTCTACTCAACTAACTGATCAATGCTCGTTTGCATTGAAGTTTATTGATAACGAATTCATTGTGCATTTTGCACTTTTTGATCGCTAAATGCCTGTTCTACCGTCCTATTGGTGCTCAATTACACTTTGAATGTTCTCGAAATTGAGCGGAAATCAGGTACAGTTGTGCACATATTGAAAGTTCTCGCGGATCTCACATTTCATTGAATTTGATTGCTTGTGAACTTCCCTTCAATTCCCAGAACTTATCCTGCAGTACTGTAGTCTCGTGAGATTTTTCGACTTAGTACTGCGAGAAAACAAAGGGTAATTCGATCTTCAGAATCGTGTTAATAGTTCTGCTCTGATTACTTCTGCTCTCTGGAAAACATGATACTTGCTACCATTATGCTCAATCGGTGCTGATTTTTGTTCACTGCTTGAGCACAAATGGTAAATTTTCTTGACAAAGGAAACTTTCAAAACGTGCATAAACACTATGACAATCTAATCGGTATGGGAGGGTAAGTGAGAACAGGGAACTCGTTTGTGTATCTCGACCTCCGGGACTTGGACTTCACCTTTTCTCAGCTCCAAAACGCATGGTCAATAGATCCTGTTCTTGTACAGACACTATTGTCTTGGAAAGAATATCCTTCAAGGTGTGGCGATTCACAAGAGTGCTATTCCGAACTTCCGCGAACTATTCGAATACACTCTCAGAGATCTTGCCTAATTGCTCTGTGAAGATTTTTGTCTCCGCAATACATCATTCCTTTCACGAGTGCATCTCAATTTTCTCAAGTAGAATTGAAATAACTCACATTGTGCCTTATGATTCGCTTTCTTCGAAGTGATTATGTCTATCAAGTCTCGAAAGAATCGCTTGTTCGATGAGTCACCTCTTCACACAAGTACATCACTATTGCGGAATAAGACTAGAAATATTCGGTTTCTGCCCTCCCCCGCGCATTTTACTCCAACTGTGCCGTATTTGCTTCCAACCGCCTGACTAAGCGCCATTTCCTGCCCAAATTTAGGCACGCCATCGAAATTCGAGAACATTGACAGCATTTTGTGCGCCCTCGCCAAGAGTCTTCGTGCTTTCTATCAGAGCTCCTGGCTTATCTTGAGTTGGAATCGCTCAGAATCAGAATTTCGTGCGAGAACTCATAGTACCTTGAGCCAATTGGCTCGTTCCTTTGACCGAGTTGATGTTCAACCTCGCGCGCGCTAATGCCAATCGCCCCCGATCTAATCTCCTTCGACTTTAGTCCGGCCGGCACGAGATTCCAGCAGATTGGAGTGAAACCAGCGAGCAGTTCGATCAAGTTACTTGACTTCCAGGTAAGAGAGAGACGTCACCAATTTGTGTGCATTTGCTCTTGCGCAGAACGAGAAAAATGAGAACCGTGAGACAACTCGAGGCAGCAATGCTCTTCGCTGTTTCCTTATTTGTGCTTGTTTGTGTTTTTCAAGTCAATATATCTTCAGTGCGATGCTGTAACGAACGATGAACGAGACCGAAGCCGTGCTAAACGCGACGGAGGAATACTTCGTGAGTTATTTTTGCAATCTCGAAAATAGTGATCGAAGCTTACCAGAAAGAGATCTAAGAATTCCCAAAATAGGAAATTTCATAAATGGAGATGCCCAATCTCTCACGAGATAGAGCTCATCTATCAGAACAAAACATGACGAATCGAGAAATGAAGGTTTATCCCATTTCCGAGGAGAAAATTGAATCCATTGTGGGTGAAAGACAAGAGGGGATGAAGTCGAGAGACGCATCTTAAATCTTGCCCGAATCTTCGGAGAAGAACGATTTCGCGGTCATCTTGACATCGTCGTAGAAGCACCTGAAGAGAAGTTGGGGTTCATTGATCGTGTCCTTTGATAAACGGAAGTGCAATATTAGCCAGCTGGAATCCAACAACAGCTCTGATTGTAGTGTTGAATATTATCCAGAACAGGGGGAGATGATTTCATTAAAACAAAACCGTACTGCTTCATATCGTCGAACTTGCCGAAGCACGATGCGTAAGTGTAATCGATCTTCGTGTACTTGTCCGGGATCTGTAAATCAGCAATGCCGCGAATTATTTCCCTGCTCTTCCAATACCTGGTCGCAGAACACGAGGCATTTATCGCCCGCCATCACCGCGTTCACGCCCTGAAATTTCGTGATCAGTGGTGTAGCTGCGTGCAACTGGGTGGTGCAATATGAGAAACGTCGCCTCACTCGCCGCACGCAGCAGTCGCGATGGTCTCGGCCCTGAGCCGCGCAGAAGTGCATGTCAGCCATCGAGTCGAGCGGGCACTCATGCGAGCCCACCAGCATTGATTGCAGCTGCAAAACCACTTCTGAGAGCCGGGAACCGGAAATTCCGTAGCCGGAGAATAGAACTCGCCAGCTTCTGGTTGTACTCGCGGAAGTTGCAGACGGTCTGGCAGGCAACAGAGAGACCGCGCTCAGCGCAGCACGCAACGAACAGATAGTTGGGGTCGGTAGCCTGCAAGTGGCTTCTGAGTTCCGGATCTGGTCACAAAATATATCCCGGCCCTGTCAACTACTGACCTGTTGCATGGGCACGTCGGGGTTCCGTTTCTCCCACAATCGCAGTCCGTAGATCTGCCCGAAGTCCTCCTCGACTTTGTCATCGCCCTCCAACTTGAGCACACCACGTGCCTTCGCGCGACATCCTCCACCACAGCCACCGCCGCATCCACAGCCACCAGAGGATCGAGAGCACTGCGATAGTATATCCTCTTCAAACTCGATAATCGCTATTCAAAATACAGACTGTGAAGACATAAGACTGAGTAGGTTGACGAATCTCTGAGGATGCTCGACAATGTTAAAGAATGTACAAATCCAAAGAAATCTGAAATTTCGAAGCTCTATAAACTTTGAACTCACAGCGAACGCTCCGGCAACTAGAGCAGCCAGTATCAATAGTTTCGCGTTCATTGTGGGAAAACCGCTCGACCCTGCGGTTTCCCTCATCCTTTTATCTCTCATTAGCCAGACCTGGCACGGGCCGGTCTTTGTGGGTCATTCAACTGACAAGTTGCGCATAATTAGCGGGACGAGCAATTAGTGAAAATCAGAGATAATTGTGTGAGCGGTTCCGAGTGGTTTACAATGGGTTCTTGTATTTGCAACGCAACAAGTATAATCTGATCTTTGATCTTTGCAGGACGAGGAATGCTACTACGAGGCTCCACCGCTCACTGCGGCTCGATTCTGGCTGGTCACCGTGTTTGGATCGATCATTTCCTTCGTCTCGATCATCGAGAATCTCATGCTGTTCTTCCTCTTTGCAACGAGGTCTGTGAGTGGCTATTTTAGTAGAAAAACAACACTTTCAAAATATAATCTTCCTCGCCCACTATCACACAAGAGGTCAACTCAGTTTGCTTTGAATAGCTCTTCTTGTCTCTTTATTTACCCCGTCGTGTTTACCGTGTTGGAGCGGATTTGCAAATGCGCAACTGTAAAATAGACAGCAGACGGTGAAAACAAATCAAGTGAGAGGCGTAAATCTATTTTATTGTGATATTTCTGAACAAAAACTTCCTGATATTTTACAATCAGGACTGCGAGATAAAAATAAAACAACGAAAACTTTTGCTGGAGAGCGCACTTCTTCTGAATATGAAACACAATTGATTCTCTGTTTTCCAGACGAGCCCATCGCAACAACCACAACATGTACCTCCTTCTGCTCGCATTCTTCGACTTCTTCGTCTCTCTCGCGTACATTCTTCTGATGAGTGTGAACGTGCTCTCCGACTATCTGATGAGTCCCTGGCTAGTCGGCTTGTGGTCAGTTTCATTTCTTTCTCAAGCATTTTCCGACTTATAAAGTGATTGAGATAACGCATGTGCAGGTTCTCGTACATGGTGCCGATGATCACCATCTCGCACATTGCCATGAGCTCGGCGTCGTTTCTGATTATAGCAGCGTCGATCGAGCGGTAAGACGGCGATTCTGGCTGCGTTGGATGAACAGTATGAGGATATCTCCGCAGAATAGCATGGATCAATAAACATTCCGAAAAACAGTCGATTGAGAAGATTTGCCAAGTTGTTATGGGCTCATGGATACGTTTCAGGTACTGCATGACGATGGGCTTACGCGTGCTCAAGCAAGTGCAGCGACATCGACCGAAGATTGCGATGTTTGCGATTGTGTTGGGAGTGATCTCGAAAGGCAGCATCTGCATCGAGTTTGATGTGAGTGTTTGATGTGATTTCAGCCCCAGAATGATCAGGAAATCAATTTACGTACTTTATCAATGTGAAATTGCAGATCTCCCACCACGAAAACTGCACAGGGCAGATGACCGAATGGCAGATGCGCTATCGAGACTTCGTCTTCGACACTTCGTACCATACGATCTGGCGATTCTGGTGAGCAATTGAAGGGCCAAAAGTATGTTCCTACAACGAATCGTGGCTTGTATCTCTACATTTCCCATTTTATATCGTCGTTCAGGCGAGCGAGTAAAAAAATGAAAAGAGTCGTTTCATGCAACGCACACATTTGTTAATATGAACGCAACAAAATCCATTGTAGGTACCGCAACTTCGTCACAATCTTCATGCCGTTCTTCATTCTCGCCTTCATCAACGTGAGGATCGTCTACACTCTATCGAAGACGAATGCGAACGGAGGTGTCTTCGCTCATCTTGCAGGGAATCTAGCCATGGAGCAGGCCAGGAGGAAGGTCAGTAATTGTTCCTATGATAAACGAGAGTCCATTCTTTAGTTGTTCTATTATCAACTGATCATTGGCCACTTCTATTCAAAAGAGGGATGTGTCTGGGCAAAACAAAACACTTCATCAAGCACACAAGTTGTCTGACAATATGAATAGCCCCATAGTAGACATGCTAAGCATGATGGTACTCGATAAAAGAAAAGAAATATGTCAATTTCACTGTAGGCTGCAGCGTCCAAGGTCTGCTTCACTCTATTCGGTTATGTGTCCGGAGTAAACATAACGTTTGAATAACCGGGTTTCAGGATATCTCGTAACAACTAACGGAAATGTGCATGCAATGGGTAGAGTGTATCACGGATAGAATTACAATGCGAATGCTCAAGATGTCATGGATGTTGATCAAACTAACGGGAGGAGTGATGAAGCATGAAATTGTTGTGAATTCAAGCATTGAATTACAGAAAGGTCAGAATGGGTCTTTTAGGCAACAGCTCGTGCAGCCACTCGCACAATGGTCGCCGTTACATGCTGCTATCTCATCTCCAACATCGTCAATGTCATTCTGACTATTTGGGAACATCTCGACAAGCAGACTCTCTTCCAGGATTATCTCAAGTGAGTCAAAAATTCTGCATGGCGGGCTTCATGGAAAAACTGTTGACGGATAAAGAGGATATTTTTGCTGACTTTATCTGTAGTATCAGCTAGAGCTTCTGTGGTATCAGACCACGAATTGTAGTATCATGTTTTGTTGCAGTGTTCGGGAAAGCGCGTTATTCATGCTTCTGAGACTGTTCTCTTGCAGTTTCTACGCTATCGCCGTGGATATGGTCTCCCTGCTGACGACTCTGGCTTGTGCCTGCCGATTGCCCATCTATCTCTACTGTCAAGTGAGCTATTTCGATTTACTGTGGATTAGGGAAGCTATGGTATTGGACTGTGCTTGCGTCAGCACTGTTTTGATGATCATCAAATAAAGCCACTCCTCAATTTCGACAGCCAGACTGTCCTCCACATGCGAGTATCAAATTAGGCCGAAAGTTCTCTCGAGGCTCTAATTGAATTCCACTAATTGTTTACAGACTGCATTGCGGTCCGAAATCGTCGGCATCGTGAATAGATGGTGGAAGTGGTGGATGCGCAAGCTGAACCCGTGGGTGAGTACGGGGATCGGCATTCGGAATAGTTGGCGTTCAATCTTCAACTGAGGGCAGAGTTCCCCAGAAGATTGGTTGTGGTTCACCCATTCTTGATATGAGATACCGCAGGGTTGGCGATGGATGGTTAAATATAATCTTCCTATGAACACCAAAATATCATCCCAGTTTGAATCAAAAGTGCTTTCAGAGGCGTTACGACGACGACGACCACGACGATATGCACCGAGATTCGAGCGCTTATCACACAGTCACGACGAGTCTCGATTGCAATGATAAGCGACGGCTGTCGGTTTCGTCGCCATTGGTCAGTATTTTATCGAAGCAACATCGATATGTGTAGCCGATAAGTGTCTCCACGACTCCGTGCATCCTTCTTCACAATTCAGATGATCGAAGATTCTTGATCAGAAATCATTTCAGTTACTCTCCGAGGCTCCACCGCCCGCTGTGCCTCTCCGGAACGGCTTCATCACACCTCAAGACAAGCCTGTAGCCATAATCTCCGCCTATCAGCACGTTCCCAGGCGATCGCTTGATACGGTAACCGCATTACTTTGCATCGGCCAATCACTAACTGACTTTTCAGCTCACTCACACGAGCAGCGACGGTTCTTCGACAGGGATCAAGCTGATCGAAAAGACGGGAGAATACGACGATGACTTGCACAGTATTCTCGAGATGGGAAAGGAAACGTTGTTGTGATTCCTCACTCTGTCATTATTAGCTCCAATACTCCATCTCTAAGCGTTTGTTTGAAAAAGACAACCTTCCCCCTACCCTCGTTATTCACTAACAGTCATAGACTACTCGGGTCCACTATCATTTCTTGACCGATCCATCCTCACTGTTTAATATTAGTATTGCTTACTCCCGATGACAACCCAAACGTACGGATAGACTTTATTGTAGCTTCTGGTGTGTTGTTAACTTCGTTAAGAAATAATAAAATCAATTGTGATCGAATTCACGTTCAGTTTCGTCTATGGCAAAGACTGTCTCTTCAACGGCCGAACTCTCGCTGCGATCAATTCGAGGTCGCTTCTCGGCAGGATTCCTTGAGATAATGACGACACCGAACTCCGACGATTCCGCAGCATCTGAAACAGTGATTCCTAAAATCAGTTTGCTAGAGTTCCAGAACCTTTCTGCACCAGGGATCCCTTGCCAGGAAGATCAGGGAGTTCGATAGAGGAGAGAGGGAGAACAGCATCTGCAACATGAAATGTTCCGACTTTATAAAATTCCCTATACTCACTAGGAACAACAATCTGAAGACTGAAGCCAGCGCGGGGCGCGACTCCCAAACATCTCGACTGGTGTATAGACCGGCAAAAAGTAGAATGAGCGGGGAAATGAAGAAGACGCCGGATGCAATCGCCTGACAGGGTCGAATTCAATCGAAAAAGGATAGTAATGCACCTGAATTGTTAGAGACCAAACGAGACGAAGCTGTACTTGATAAGTGGACGTTTTGAGTAGATTCTGAGAAGGTAATTCAAACATTTTACAACGAACATACCGAATGCTTTCCAAGCTTGTAGATGGCATGATAGGTAATGATATTATAGAATGTGAAGTCGACCAGAATAGTGAATACGAGAGTGAAAAGTTCTGAAAAATTCTGGATCGAGCGACCATTATTGAGCATGTGAACTCACCATGTTTGAACGGTCCAATATCTCCAACTTCTTGTCCGAGAACGAGAAAGTTTGAGGTAAAGTTTTGTGCCCAAGCGATATCTCTCGTCTGAACATGCAACTGATTCGATGTTGGATAAGAGTAGTTACTCACCTTCAGAATCTCGAATTTGTTCGGAATATCAATCGCCCACAGATACGTGGCCAAAACATTAGAGAACAGCGTTCCACATACTATGATCAGAGCGAGAGCTTGCATTCTGCCGAGATGATTACTAGACATTTGCAATCATTTTCAGAGTTTGAAACTCTTGCAAGAGAACGGTTCTATTTATATCCTGTGAGGGTGTACTGTGTGGATATCATTTCCAGCAATTGCAACTCATTTTCTCGGTTAGTGAGGAATTGGATTCCTATTAGGCTCTGCGAAGGTGTTTACTACAGTTGCAAGGCATTTCCAGTTTTAACAATTACTATAGGAAGACATCGAATATCATCGAGCAAAGGCCCACCTTTCCGATATTTTGAATGGACTTTCCGTATACAGAGCACACTGGTGCATGCGTAGCATGAGAAACATAAAGGGCATGCCAACTAGCGCAGTCCAAGCGGTGAACCCGACCTAAAGTTTAATGTCCTTATTTTTTCGAAAAAAATCGTACCAATAGTTCAGCAGGGTCGGCATCTCGATCACACAGCAAACCAGTGCACATCAGAACAGGATAGGGCGCGAGAATGTACATTTGATACAGTAAACAGTTGTAGACATCGAATCCCATCATAAGGACCTGTAATTCGTTGATAGCTTGATCGGGCTCAGCTGTTAACCGACACAACTATCAACACCCCCGCATTCTTACGATGTCCAACTTTACCGAAATCGAATAATGTTTCGAAACTCGTACCGTATGGCAGACGTAGCCCACTTTGTAGTCCGCACTCATCGTACTCTTTGTCAGGACGACGAAAATCACGGCGGGATGAACTAAGCATATTACAATCGGCAAGTAAATGAGACGAGATCTGAGAATTCATCGGTCGCGCAGTACACAGTCATCTACGACGATACATTCTGGCAAAGTTGACAGAGAAGTCGCGCTCCCAATGCAGATTGAAAGAGAGGGAATCACTCATATTTCGCAGGAAGGAAGGAACTGAAATGGAGTTGCTGCAGGAAGTGGTGAATGACTCGAAACAAGTTGTTGAGCTAAACAGCCACCGAGTCTGCACCGGGATCTTTGATACTATGGAAATGCACAATGAAATAGATTTTGCAGCGTGTCAAACATTCGAGGTATTACGGTAAGCGTTTTGCTGCTGTCCCATAGAGGCCGCGCAATTTTGAAATCATGATTCGTTTTATCTTCTGGATGAGAGTCAATCAGTCATCTGTCCCCACCTTTCAAAATATCGTTTCGTGAATGAGTGATTTTCACTCCTTCGCACTGAGATACTGAGCAATTTCCTATCGTGAATCCTCAGATAGACACCATGGTACTGTCACGATAATTCACAGAGAAAAAAGAATATTTTTTTTCGGGAAATAAATCAACATTATGCACTCTAAACATATGCAACGAGAGGGGATTGGCGCGCTGACTTCAACAAGCTGTTCTGGCCGAGTGGTCTAAGGCGCTGCGTTCAGGTCGCAGTCCACTTCTGTGGGCGCAGGTTCGAATCCTGCGGACAGCATTACCTTTTTGCCTGGCTTTGGGCACCTTTTTAACGCTAATCCTGCACCGGTAACTTTATTACGTTATGGTCAAGTAATTGTTATCATATGTGCCAGCATGTTTTGCGAGGAAGCTGCGGAGAGCTCTCGGCACAGTACTGCAGGCGGTAGATGCCGCCCATCTGTGGTCGCTGATTCTGGAATCATCTTTATCCCTGCACACTCGACATCTTCGAACGAGCAAGTGGAATAAACAAGAAAGAACTATCTCTAACCTGGTCGGACACCTGAGTTTCAATTCTTGATCTGCACAAGGTGCGAGAGATGGCTCTTCGATAGGTGGGAACCACCAACAGCAGAACGATGTTGTGCACAATCGGGTGAATGGAGACAGCAGATAAGCTTAGGACCGAGAACACTGAAACGGCGGCTCTGTTGTAGTAGACGGGTCCCAAGAAAAAAGAAAGGTCCCAAAAATTTAAGAAAGGTCCCGAAATTTTAAGAAAGGTCCCGAAAATTTAAGAAAGGTCCCAAAATTTTAAGAAAGGTCCCGAAAAAATCCAAAAATTTAAGAAAGGTCCCAAATATTTAAGAAAGGTCCCAAAAATTTAAGAAAGGTCCCGAATTTTCTGAGCGGAACGCAACCGCAAAATAGAAAGGTCCCAAATGACAACATGAAAGAGAGGTCCCAAACACGTCTCGAAAAACGGGCTCAAAAAATAGAAAGGTCCTTTTGTTACCAAAAAATAGAAAGGTCCCTGGAAAATAGAGAGGTCCCTAAAAAGAAAGGTCCCGAAAACACGTTTTCAAAATTGAGAGGTCCCAAAAACTGGCATCGAAAATAGAGAGGTCCCATATGATAGAAAGGTCCTTTTCAAAAACCAAATCATCTGCGTGTTAGAGGAGTCTCATCGTTAGAGTATGATTTTCTACGAGGTTTCTTTATAAAATTGCGGATTTCGGCTAGCCTTTGATTGAAGGTCGTGCCGAGATAGAAAGTATTGGCGCAATGTCCGGAAAAGAATCTTGGAGGCGTTCTTTGGGGATACTCAGTGCTAATTTTCGGTTTTTTTGAAATTATTTTCTCTTCATGAGGGGGCTCCTCAGTCGTGCTCTGCTCAAGTTATGGGTCATGGGTCGAAAAAGTCATGATGAGCAAATTGACTCCTAGTGTGATGAATACTCGCATGATGGCCTAGTGACACCATTTGAGTTGTTTATTCCGGAAATGTCATAAAGAGCAAGCGTAAAAGTTCAGGTGAAGCCGACCTGTGACCGACTCCCGAACATATTTACAAACCACCATTTTCGTTTCTTGTGTTGTTGAAACTGGCTGTCACCATAGGGGCGCTGAGTCGTCAAGGGTGTAGGGTATCACCCGGTATGGGTAAATATCTGAGGAATCAACGCTGTCAGGCCGATAACGCGAGAAATGTGATGGAGTTGGTTGGCAAAGGCCAATCAGAACCGTCGCAAAATCGGTCGCAATAGTGTCCCAGCACACATTGGGCAAGCCTAACACAATGCAGAAGGAATTTTAGCTCTAGCTTGTTCCGTTGAGAACTTTTGAATTTTCCAAACTTTTCCATGTGCGTGCAATTGGCGCGCCGCTTTTCGCAACTTGGCCGGTGTCATAGTCAAATTGGTGAACAAGGTCAAGCTTTCAATTTTCAAAAGGACCTTTCTTTCATGTGGGACCTTTCTATTTTCGAAGCCAGTTTTTAGGACCTTTCTATTTCTGCACTTCATTTTCGGGACCTTTCTATTTATGGGACCTCTCTATTTACTCGGGACCTTTCTATTTTTGCGTGTCAAAAGGACCTTTCTATTTTTGTAGACTCTTCTCCGGGACCTTTCTATCAAATTCGGGACCTTTCAATTTTTACGGACCTTTCTATTTTCGAAGGTCTTCGATTTTCGATTTCGGGACCTTTCTTAAATTTTTGGGACCTTTCTTAAATTGTAGGAATTTTTCGGGACCTTTCTTAAATTTTTGGGACCTTTCTTAAATTTTCGGGACCTTTCTTAAAATTTTGGGACCTTTCTTAAATTTTTGGGACCTTTCTTTTTTCTTGGGACCCGTCTACTACAACAGAGCCGAAACGGCAATGTGAGCAAACTCCAGAGAACTAAAGCGCGGTATGTGAAAAAGGAGAAGACGATGCACAGAGGTAGAAGACACCCACTGAACGGAAAGCATCGAGTGGCGATTTGTATGAACAGTATTGCGCTAGGAACCGCAACGAAGAGAATTGGGACGTTCAGCTTGAGAGGAAACATGTTTTCTCTGTCTGAAGTAAATTACCACCTGCACAAAAAGCCTTCGCAACGACTGTCGAATTAGCAATTTCGTGCGCACGCTTGACGTTTTCTGTATAGGAGGAATCAAAAGTTCGAAGTTGTCTCATCAGGTTGAGAATTCTTTCGAAATTTGAAAATAGCAACGTTCGCAGTGCAAACTTATAGAATGTATCTTAAAATTTCACCTCGTTATTGAGCTCATGAAACATGTGAAAAAAGAAAAGCCAACCAACGATAGTGAAACACTGCAAGTGTTATGGATGATTTTGGATGTATTCTTCCCAAATTGTGATCTTCATACTCACAAATATAGCCAACCAAACTATTACGTATACGAAAGGAATCTCGGGCATCGCAAAATAGAAACCCCTCTGGCGTATCCTTCCGAGATCATAACGACTCTGATTAAGGTTTTCGATAAAAGGAACAAATGATGCCATCTGTAATTGATGAGTGAACCTGATTGAGCAATTGCTCGGACAGCTCCGTACTCCATGTATATGCGGTGAACGCAGTTGTTGGGATGCAGAACATGAGGAGAAACCCGAAGAAAAGTATTAGTTTTGTGTTCTGAAACCTTAGTTATTCGAAGTTGCATTTTGAAATACGTGAAAAAATCATACCCTTTTCAGTTTCCAAATGCTTTTGAATGGCATCATCGTTTGATGACGCGCTACGATGCACACAATAGTTGATAAGCCTATAGCGGCATCCGAGTAGATGTATAAACCCTGAATATCGATTTTTGACAGACTTGTGAACTTATATTGCTCACTCACCAAGACAATTGGTGGTTGAATAAAGTGGCATAAGAGTCCCTTACAATATCCGCAGAATGCATTTGTGATGAGCACTGGAGAGAAAAACACAGCAAAGAAAACATCAGATATGATGACGGAAAACTGCGAAATTGAAATTGTGGTGATTGTGGATTGGTAAGTTCATTTTCGTTCAGGTCCTCGGATTTAAAGATTACAATTTCACACCTGACATATCACAAGGAATCGCTTGATCTGTGTATAATGAGGTGTGGGAACCCAGAGGAGGCAGAATAGTGCCGGTAGGTGCAAGAAGCATATAGTGAACAGAACTCGTTCAACAAGAAATAGTGCGTTTTCCACATCGAGTGGGATAAATAGACTCGCGTCTTTATCAGAATTCATTCAGTGCATGAGATTCGTAGAGAATTTGCCAAGTAACAAGTTCAGATATTAATTTCACCTGTTTTCAGGAAATGTGAAATTTTTTGATAAAAACCAGAAACGATTGCTCGAATTCGCAGTGGTTTAAAAAATCAAGACTTCTAATAAATCAGACGCTTATAGTACCTCGGAAAAGCAGACAAGTGATTTCACTAAAGTCGGATTTATCTCAATGTCCACGTACGAAAAATAAATTACTCGATAGATAAACAGGGAATGGCAGAATTAGTACGAAATGTGAACAGAAGGACACGGGAGAGCAGGTTTTCATTCCGTCTCATCTACAGTCTTCACACAACTCGATTTCTCCTCGAGCGATTCATAGGATGGTGGGGGCTCGTCATGTTTCACATTAGGGACTGCAGGGGCAATGGGGGCTGATGGGACAAGAGAGGGAGAGTGAGCAGGGGTGATGGAGGGAGTGCGGCGGACGTTGTAGATGGGGTAGGAGATGTGATCTTCGTTGACGATTCTTTTCGGCTTCTGTGGTTGCTCTCTGTAGGCTCGTGGTGGGCCTGAACGTGCATACACTTCGGAAGTTGTCATCGAAATCTCCAGTGCCGTTGTGCTATTACTTACCTCTGGAGGAAGACTGTTGCTGCTGTTGTTGGTACTGCACTTGATGCTCGTTGCGATACTGATAGGCCATCGCTCCAGCACGATCACGGTCGCTCAGATAGGCGTAGAAGTGGAGATTCACCTGAAATGATCTTCAATGTTAGGTCTAACCGAAGACAGTACTTGTAATCATCCCTGCCACTAATCATCATTTTTTAGCATGTGCGAAACTCAACGCTTCTTCAAGAACTCTTGAAAAATCCAATTGAACGCATGAAAGCATACCATGAAGCTCCAGAGCATCAGTATGACCTGGTAGATGGCAATGGTTACCATGAGAGGGCCGTGCTCGTTGACTGGAAAATACGGATCAGTGATATTACTTTCTCTTCAAGGGATTAACAGGTATTTGAAAAACTATGTGATTGCTCACAAAATTTGTTCGTTGCTGATCCAATAACTAGAGCAACGATGATGAGGAACACGGCCAATCCAATGATGGAGATGCCCAGACCCTGAGAAGTATCCCATATTTTCAGAACACAGATAAGTGATGGGATTGCGAAAAATGCTTGGTCCGATCTCCAAAATGAGATGTAAATCTCACTTGGAGAACGAGAAGAAAGATCAGCGTTGGGCGATGCTCCTGAAGGATATATCTTGTCTTTTTTGAACAATTTCGCAAAAAAAATTAACGAATAGACACCTGGAAAGCAGCTACAGCCATGACTCCGCTGCCGAAGAGACTGCCAGCAATTGTAGTCCACGAAGTTCCTTCCCTAAAAAAAAGGTTATAGTGTTTGTAACAACGAGCAAACATGTCCTAGACTAGAGTGTATTTTGAGAACAGTAATGCAGGCTACTTTTCAATCAACCTCTTCCGCAGAAACTCATTAGAGCCGTCTTTTTCAATTACCGGAGAAGGTTTGAATGAGATGAGAAAGGGGCAAACTGACACTATCGCCGGCCAAATCGAGAGAAAGTTTGAGATAATGCAGATTCCCGCGATCGCTTTGGCCATTGACTGAAAGAGCAATTCATTAATTTTACGCCTCTCTTCGGTAAAACAGCTTTGCACAATTCGTGCAAAAGTTGCACGGTTTTACAAGAATTCACTGCAGGATAGGCAAAAGCGTCTTTCTCATTCATTTTCACCACAAGACGATGGAGTGGTCTTTCCATCTACCCATGAAGACATGAACTTACCGCGACATGGATTCTTGCTGCACAGCAGCACTGATAGTATCGCGGGTCGTGCGGGTCGAACTGACGGACGGTCGTTGCAGAGTACATCCTGCGAACTTGCAAGCATTAGTGGAAGCGAAGAATACATGAGCGGCAACATAGCGAGCGAGTTGATAGAGAGATTCCAGCAATGAAATGTTAAACCGTGATGAGTGACAGTGAGGCTTTCCCGACAAGGGGTAGAAAGTACATGATACTCAGTCATATACGAGGATTCACGCTTCACAAAGAGGCAGCTGGAAGCTGCAGAGTGCATTGGACTATGAGAGATTGACGAAATTGGAGGATTCGGTGAAACCCAACGCTCTCAAAGAACACAAACGGAGCGAAAACGGGCACATGAGAGCAAAGAAGGAACAAGTGGTCACAATTCGGGCCTGCTTTTTTATTCGAGAAGGAAGTCTTAGTGTGTGAGTCACGCTAGCCGCGGGGCAGCACCATTTTCATGCCTCTCGCGGCTACGTGTGTAAGTGAAGTTCGGGGCGGGACCTAAGAGAGGGAATACTGCGCTCGGAGATTGCGTTAGGGGACCTACGAAAGGATGAGTCACCCAATATTGCGCGTCAGAGACTCTCTTCAACGAACTCAGGCGGGCTTGTGACGTAGAAGAAAACGAGAAATGAGCAGACTAGAATGGGGAGAGGCGCCTCTCTTTCTCTGGCTGAAGACAGAGACGCAGACACGGGAGGTCGATACTGAAACAGCGATGACTCTCTCTTTCCACGAAACGAGCCCGGCGGAAGGTTGCAACTCAACTAAATTACTGGAACCTTGGGTGCATTTCAACTGAAAGAATGATGGATGGGCTGCATTTGTGAGTAATTTATTCATAGGGCAATTGGAAATGTCCCGTGCCTGAGTGACTAGGCCCCGTTTCACGCGAGAAAGGACGAGAAAGAGGAGAGAGGAAGAAGGAAAAGATGCTCACGAGAGACGGAAAGATCAAACTAGAAGAGCGGGCAGGGGGAGAAGAGAGGGAGAAGAGAGGAGAGGGGAGAGGGAGAGTGGGAAGAGAGCGGCTGGCACGTAGCGAAATCAGTCCTCTATCTACGTCACACATTGGGTAAGAATAGCCGGGTGTTTCCCAACTCATGCTAAGATTAGATCCTTACTGTGGTAAGGATGCTGTATCTACGTCATCAGTAAAGTCAGAGTGAAGCGATATTTATCAGAGCACTTTGTGCAAAATCGAATAGGTACATAGGGTCAGCGAAATGCAAAAAATACAACACATAGCACGGAATCATTCCTGATTGGGGTCCTTCTTTTCGTCGACAGTATCGACGGAAACTTCATCCACAACCTCTTCCTCGCGTTTCTCATAGGGAGGAGGCGGTTCATGAACGACAACGCGAACAATCGGAGAGACAGTTCTTTCTTCTTCGTCCTCCCACTCTTTTACGCTCTCAGAACTCGGTCGATGGAGAGCTGGCGGCGGAGCGCGCTCTGTGAACATTTAGTATGATCAAGATATATTAGAAATCGACCTCGTCAATTCGAGACAGGCTGTGTATATATAGTCATGAGCACTTACCGGAAGGACCTGCATTCGATTTGTTCGCTCTTGCAGAAGGAGGAGGAGGATCCTGTTGACGCCGCGACCAATAAACTTCATCCGACGCTTCCTGTGCTGCGTTCTGATCGCTCAAGAAGTGATAGAACTTCCGAAACACCTGCGAATCGAAATACCTCTTTGAACTAATCTCGAAACATCTCTTATTCTCCATTTTGCAGTACTGATGAGTATGTAAAACTAAAAGATGAAAAAACGGATTTGTTTAATCCTCACCGCAAAACTCCAGCAAGCGAACGCGAATTGCAAGGAGAGAGTTCCAATGTTTGAGCCAAGACTCTGACGTACTGCAACTAAACGAGATTTTCCTGCGATCCGTAAATTTCAGAGGTTGTCCGATTCGTAACAGTGTCTTATGGACTAGTCTTGGAGATTTAACGTGAGAGAGTAACATGACAAACTGATGAACAAACCAAATGCTGTGTTTTTGCCGCCAGTGATGAGGAGAAGCAGCATCATCACAAAAAGACCACCGATTGCGAGTCCCTGGTACATGCTCAGGTATTATTCTAGATGTAGGATAGCATTCTACTTCTTATTTCATTTGCTAAAAGAGAGGTGCTCTCTGTGCATTAACAATTCGTTGGTGTCACCCTTTTAGAATGAAGATGAATTTGAGAATTGATGCGATTACCTGTAGAACGAGAAGGACGATTAGAAGCGGGCGAAACTCCTGAAATTTTTGATGAAATGCTACCTTAACGTTTCAATTCACCCACCATGCATACACCCAGCACCATGAGGATGCTTCCGATGATACACGCGGCGATCATAGCCGGACTGGCTGCATCGTTACTAGAAAGGATTGAGTCAGCATACTTCAAACAATCGAGTCATTTGAAATTGTCTTGAATATCATTGCATTGAGACGCAGGAATTCAACAAAAAGCAAAACAATGCAACTCACGTTGGAGCCGTGAAGATGATCAGCACATTCGCAACGATGGTGAGGGCGCCAATCACTTTAGCCAGAGTCTAAAAATGTTTCTACAACTAAGATATTAGAGAACTTTTATCATCTGGTCACGAGAGTTCGCCGAGAATTGGCCTTTCACTCACGGAAACGTGCGCATTGCAGCAGCAACAGCAGAAATGATACTCCGGATCTTCCGGGTCGAAAGGGACAGCATCGTTAGATCGGGATGCCATTCTCTGGCGGATACTCGCAATTAAAAATAAAATACCAAGATCACTGGTGTATCATTCACAATAATCTTGCATGGAACTGAGAGAAACATTTTGCGCCAAAACATTTGCGGAGAGTTCACATTTGGTGAGTCACCCAACGCGAGAGAGCGGACTTCCATGTTCTAGCAAGGGCTGCGGAAATAAGGGAGTGAGAAGGCTAGGCAAAAGTGGAGGCGCCCCATTCTCGTTAAAAGGACAGAGAAGGAGACAAAAAGAAGGAGTCGATACTGAAACAGAGCGAGAGGTTAGGTCGGATGAAATACTAAGAAATTGTTGAAGCTTAGAACTGGAAATTGACGGATTACCATTTGGCAGAAACTCATGCATAGTGCAATTTCAAGCACACCTTAGCGATAAAAGATTCCGTGTGGTCGAAAAGAGAGCGGGAAGGGAGAGAAGAAGAAGGAGAAGGAGGAGGAGAGCACTCGGTATCAAAAGATGTAGAGATTCGCTAACTAGAGAAAAGGGAACAGAGAAGAGGCGGAGGGAGAGAGAGAGGGAATTCAGTCCTCTGCGTAACACATGGAGGAAGAAGGAGAATAGAAGAGCTGTTTCCCAACATGCATCAATGTCGATATGAATTCCGAATAATTTATCTTATTATAGCTGTGTGTGCAAATTTGTGCATAACCGATATGATAAGCAAGTAACCAAACAGCTTAGCTTCAATGCTTCGAATCGTCTACTTCATCTTCGCATGGCTCATATGGAGGAGGCGATTCGTGGACAACCACATGAACTGTCGGGGAGGCATTTGTGCTCGCGCACCGATGAGTTGTTGTAACATTCGATGGAAGGCGAGACGTAGATTGAGCATGGTCTGAAATGCAATTTTTCAGGGAATTTCGCTAGACTACTCGATGGAAGGAGTACTCACTGGCAGGGGCATCAGATTGCCGTCGCATTCTGTAGACTACCTCCGCCACTTCCGCTACAGCCTTGTCGCTCACATATTTGTAGTACTGCACCATCACCTGCAATTTGACATTGTGAGCTTATCTGTTCAATGTCTCTCACCATATCCTACTGTAAAACCTTTCTATTTGCACCATATTCTTGAATAATTTCACTACTACTAGTACTCACAGCGAAACTCCAGATGGTGAACGCAAGTAGGGCAATCACCGAGAAGATGGCTCTACTCTCCGATGCGCTATCTAAACGGAGCACGGACTCACTGAGTGTGACCGAAATGAGTAAGAGAGACCTTTGCCGACATCCCGCAGAAGAACCGATAAACCAAGAACAGTCACGACGATTGCGAAGATCTGAATAGAGACCCGTACTTGAACGCTGCTTATTTGCATAACCGAAAAGACGAAATTACCTGGATAGCAAGAAGAAGTATGAGAAACGGACGATACTCCTGTAAATTAGAGCAATAATTATCTCACCAACGTTTTTGCTGAGCCTACCTGGTACACGGCAAAGAAGACCAGCCCACAACCGAAGATACAGATCTCCATAAATGCTAAGGTTGTCAATCGTTCCCTTGAAATAGTGAAACATTTTCTTACGTTTGAGGATAGCGGAAATAATATTGAATCTGACTTGTACACATAGTAGATGCCCCCCACATCAGCGATGATTATGAAGAGAGCAATCGCTTTCGCGAGTGTCTGCAATGGCTATTTGAGCAACTTGGGGCACTCCTGCACATCACCGGGTTAATCCTAATGTTCCCCATACCGCCATCCATCCCCGACGACCAACCCAGATAGATATATGACGCGTGCAACTAAAATTTTCACCAAGAACCGAATTTCGCATCAAAATTGCATTTATTGGTTGTTAGCAAAATCATAAGTTTTGTATTATCTGCGATTCATGGCTTTTCCAAAAAGTCATCAATTTGATCGAGATTATACGCAAAACGGTAGGGCTAGCTTCCCAATTACAAGTCCATATGCTTGATTTAAA
>LS489020.1:440166-463526 GCA_900490845.1 Pristionchus japonicus | reverse complement strand
GTTTCAAAATTATGATTTTTCAATGGTTTCACTGATATTTTCACGTTTCTTATGCCGTAGCAGAGGAAACCTCGAACAAGGGGTCCTATGGCTATTGTACGCCTAAGGCCTCTCTAATGCTAGAGTGTGGGCTTGTGGATCTCAAATCGGTAGGAGCATGTCCGGAGTATTCTCGATTTTTACCGATCCGGTCTCTTAATCTTATCGACCGAGAAGAAATCTCCCCTTGTCGAGGCATGATTTTCATCGCTTTCTTTCGATCACTCACGAAAAAATAGAATATCAGCAATACCTGTGAATTAATGATGATCACTTCGTCCTGGGGGAAAATACAAATTACCGAAAAGCACCAGATCAGTATTACTAATATGACTGGAGCAATCACGAGTAGAACAGTTTCAATTTGATGTACTGAAATGGCATAATCCTGACTATTTCTTGAAAAAGCATATGCAAATTGATTTTGGTTACTCACATTTGCCGGTAGCAAAATCAATAGCCATAATGAAGCTACCGATTCCCAAAATAACAATAAGTAGAACCTGAAACACAACGCTGAGGGTAATAAAAACCTCCAATTCAACAGCAAAATGATGGTGATCTCAAAATCTCGAAAAATATTCTGTTTATTGATATACCAGATAAACGAGAAGGAAAATGAGCGGCCTCCGATACTCCTGAATGAGATATGCAAAGTATTCTGGTACTTGGATAGTTCCCCGGAAGAATGGATGAGTTTCGCTCATTCACAACTGGACATTACCTATCACAGGCTTGGCGGTTGGGAAGGTTAGACATTCTTCCGGTGAACTAGACAAGCACCGATATTCTCACTTGAATCACTGCAAAATACAGCAGACCAAATCCGACAATACAAGGGGTGACGTTGAACACATTCGCAATGCCGGTCCTCAAAATTGGTGAGATGAACACTAATCGGAATCGAATTTTAAAGGCATCAAAAGCAGATGATAAATCAACTCACGAAAGGGCGAATACGAGATATGAGAAATCAATTGTGATGGCTAGAATGGCAATGAAGGCGACAAGTTTCTGTAAAACGGATAGATGTTGCAGAGTTTATGTAATCAAAATCACTCACGGTAACATGAACATTGTAACAGCAGCAATTATATTGATAATCGGAATGGTCTGGGTTGAATCGATCGTTCGCCGTCAATGGTGGCATTCTCTATTTACATTCTCTATTTTACATTCTCTATTTAGTTCAGAACTGTAATTGGATTGCTTACTCAGAGAAGAAAAGTTTTAGAAAAAAATGAACAGAACAGATTCATGAAGACAAATATAAGAAAACGAGAGAGGTCATTACGAAAACATCCTCGTCTCACTAAGATTCGATAAAGGTTGAGATTTCAATGACCGTTCATTGAGCGAAGACCGACGGTCAAAACCGATGAGTCACCCTCAAATGTGCGTGAGAAACGAGAGAATGGGAGTGTGACGTCAGAGGAGGAGAGGAGAGCAGGCTCCGTAGACTGGAAGGGTCAAATCCTCTCGTTGGAGGATAGAGATGCAGAGAGAGAATGGGGTCGATACTGCAACAGTGCCCGTGCCTTTAGATGGATGCTTAATTAGGCGGCTTTAATTCGAGGAAAATAGGATGGTTGAAACATTGAAAATGCCCTCTCCTCATCTTGGCAAATTAAGAGGGTAGACTAAAGAGGGATGGAAGAGACAGAGAAAGAGATAAGAGAGCGGAAGACGAGGAATTGGTCGCATTCTTTATTACTCGTTCTTCCTGTGTTTGATGAGATCAATGCTATAAATTTGAGACAAAGGAATCGCATCAATGCTGTGATCCGTTTTCATCAACTATCTATTCTTCCTCTTGCTCATAAGGGGGAGGAGGGTCGCTCTCAATGATGATGTATCGCGTCTGAACACTTTCCGTTTCTGGTTCCTCCCTTTCGTTCACATATCTTGGAGCCAGTCGAGCAGGAATAGGTGAACGATCTGAAATACGTTGTATCTTGAGTTTCGAAATGATTTCTGCTACTCAAAATCTGAAATTGCTTCGCAAGAAACACTTTTTCATTGTGCACACTCGCTCATCTGTCATAGAGGCGAAATGAGTAGAGGAACCTGTCATCTTCTGCCTTACCTTCTCTGCTCTAAATTAGCAATTCAAAGCTCACCTTCAGTATCACTCCTCGATTTACTGCGATTTGCTTCAGTGGCGCGCGTATTCATTCGTGACGTGCGAGAAGCCGCAGCATCTTGTTGAGGCAGCAACTCTTGCTCCTCCGCCGCGTCTCGATCACGTAAGAACACGTAGAAGGACCATAGCAACTGAAATATCGGTCAATTCACTTGGAATCTAAGGCAGAATCGAGTTGCTCACGGCGAAGAATCCAATGAGTGCGGTAATTATCACTGGCGTAACGATGAGAAATCCACGATGGACACTCTGCACTGAAATGAAGCGTTTTCATCAGCGTATGCTAGCGCATCCTGCTCATAGAAACCCCGTTGTGTATTCAACGAAAAAACACGATAAATTAGAACTGCAAAGAACGCGGTCACTCACAATTGCCATCAGCAGCAATCAACACGATCCCATAGCCAACGCTTGCGAAGATAATGATACCACCCTGAAACATAGCCAGATATTTTGTTCGCATGCCGGCCTTGTATTTCGGCTTCCGTTGTAGAGTGCTAGATATTCACTGGATTTAAGGTATTACCGAAATAATAAGAAGAGCCTGGACCGCTTGTCGTTTCTCCTGCGAATGAGTGATGTGAAAGGTGTTGCAAACAAAATTATTACTTGAAATACGGCATAGAACGTCAGACCAGACAATACAAAAAAGAGCAGGACTGCTCTCAGGCTTATGGTGCCGCTCCTTCAAAGATTGCACGTAATAGTCAGATATTACAGAATCTCCTCTACGATATAAAAAAAATATGAGCGAATTTTTTAACGAAACTCACAGAACAGCGAACACCAGAGCGAGGATAACAGCTGTCAAAGAAAGCATGACGCTCAACTGGGTGAGATTCTGAAAAATAATATTTTCGAGAATCATAAACAAAGTATGCGCAAAAAGCTATGGACTCACAACAATATGAACATTGCAACAGCAGCAACAGCGATACTTGGAATCGTTGGGGTCGAATTGCTCGGTGGCATCTCTTGAAGGCATTCACTACCGTGAAGTGCTGCTTTTGAAGCTGGAGAATAGACATTATAAAAGTGAAGCATGAAGCATAGTGCAGACTGTATGAAACACGACACATGACATTCGCAGATAACTAGAAAGAAAAGAGAGAGAGAGAGAGGAGAGAGAGAGAGAGAGAGAGAGAGAGAGAGAGAGAGAGAGATGCAGAGAGAGAGAGAGAGATGCAGAGAGGGAGAGAGAGAGCGAGCACTAGCCAAACAGTTTTGCTAAAATTTCAGCAACTCAAACTGTTTATCGAGAAACAACTGAGAATCAGACGCCTATGAGTCACCGAGCTCCGCTTAAGAGCGAAAGAAGGGACTCCCTAGAGCTTCTGACGTCAGAGAAGGAGAGGAAATGAGCGCACGAGACAGAGAGTTATCCAAGAGTAGAGTAGAGAGAGAAAGAGGAGGTCGATACTCAAGCAACGTTAGTTCTTCCAGGCAATTGACAGAGGATCATTATTTTTTCCAAGCAAAATCTGAGCGAAAACGGGATAAAAGGAAAATGTAGAAGCACGTCCACTACTGAGGTACTGACGAGAGAGAGAGGGAGGAGGAAGTGAGAGAGAAAGGAAGAGAGAAATAGACAGATGGGGAAACGCTGCCGCTAACGGGCGGAAGTATGAGAAGAGTGCTTCGGAATCTTTATCGCGCACATTCACATTTTTGGTAACGGAAGGGACGGTCATTGCCCTTTTGAACATTGAGTCTGTCAATATCGAGCGGGCAAGCTTCTCGGCCGAGGCTGAATTTTGCATTTCCCATCCATTTCTCTCTCTAACTTTGCACCTGCTCCGCCACCTTAGAAGCAGTCTTCGAAGGAATGCCTAAGCGACTTCGAACAGCGGCTATGATCACTTTCCGATACGTTGGAACGACGAGAAGGAGGACAAGGTTGTGGATGATTGGATGGAGAGAGACTGTGGGCATGCTCACGACGACAAACACTGCAAATTACGATGATCTGAGCTGCACTTCTAACAATGCCTGATTTTGTTTAAAAAATACGTCAGAGGTGCTGCAGAGGGTTACTCACTGAACGGAAAACTGCGCGTCTCCAGTTGAAATAGTAATATGAGAAGTGGAGCGACGATGAACATGAGGGGAACATTGAGCTGAAGCAATGGAGTACGAAGATCATGCGAAGATCCAACCTGAATGAAGAGCCGTTGCAGGGACTGTCGAATAAGCGTCTTGGTACGAGCCGTTGTTGTTTGCTGTAAAAGAGCGTTTTTCTGATGACTATTAGCCCGATTTTCAAGTATGCAAGCTTAGATTTCATAAAAAAAAATTGCTCATCTTACCTCCTTATTGAGAACGTAAAACATGTGATAGAAGAGAGTAAAAACGAGAATTGGAGCTCCAGCGAAGCACTGCAGCAAATTCTTGTGTTGTTTCCGAATAGGACTTCCATTTTCTGCCTTCCTTCTGAGTCTCACCGAAAATGCGCCCCATACAATTATGTGCACATAGATAGCGTCGGGCAGTTTGACATAAAAACCACGCTCGCGCGCCCAATCAAGGTCAAATCTGCTCTGCAAATCATAAGGAAAAATCATACAAAAATTATGAATAACCTCATTGATCAGACGATCGGATTCCTCTTTGCTGAAGGGAAACACGGTGAATGCAGTACTCGGAATTGCGAAAGCCACCAATACAGCAATTAGAAGAACCCGCTTAGTATTCTGGAAGGAACAATTCGTCTAACCATAAATTCAGAAGAAATAATGATGTTTTTCGCACTGACATCTCGAAGCTTCCACACGCTTCCAATCGGCATCATCCCTTGATGCCTCACAATGACACACATGATTGTTGCAAGTCCAAACGCACAGACTGTGTACACGTAAAGGCCCTGAATTAAGTTGTTTTCAGATGAGCTTTGAGGACTCTTCATATCCACTACGCTATGATCAGTACTTTGTGTCCATATCTCCAATCAACGCACCATAGCAGATGACGGCGGAACAAGGTGACAGAGGAGTCCCTTGCAATAGCCAAGAAGTGCATCAATAACAAACATTGGCTCGAAAAGGACGGCATAATACACGTCGGATACGATAACAGTGAACTGGAAAGATTCATTTACTGTGAGGTGAAAGGATGCGAGGGTTAGTAAAACCATGCCTGGCAAATCACTAGATATCGTTTGATTTGTGCTTGATGTGGTGGTGTCTCTCTGATCAGACAGAAGAGAGCTGGAAGGTGGAGACAACAGGAGATCCCGAAGAGCACCCGTTCAATGAGAGTGAGTGCATCCTCCAATTCGATAGGGATGAAGAGACTAGTGTCCTTCGAAGAGCCATTCATATGAGCGAGTTTAGGACATAAAGAAGCAACATCAGGCCTTTGAGAACAGAGGAAAATGTAAGCTTTGAAACACCTGCTCCAAAATTAATTTTCTTTTAGACCGTGTTCACTTGTTCAGTGGTTGCAGAAAATCACGAACAGCAGCCAAAGAGCAGAAAATCGGCAAATCACTTTTTTCAATTCTTCAGCTAGCAGCAATGAAAAAGATAAACGATAGTCCTCCCTTACCACTTCCCTTCCCTCGCTGCCAAGGAACCCCCCCAAACCGATTCGATATAATCGACGGACCTCCGTTTCTAGTCCACTCTCACCATATTCTATGTAAATCTGCAATGTAACGGAAATAAATGAAATGAAATGAAAAAAAAATAGTGGAAGGGGTCGTTAATGGAATAGGGATTCTATCGAACGATTCTGCGCACGTCGTGCTATTTCGATGATGTTTTCGAGGAAGCGATATGTAATATAACCTATTCAGTGTGTACGGCCATGCTTTCAAACTAACCTCAATTTAAAAATGAAGTTAATTACACTACCGTACATATGCAATCTTCGTACTCTAATCCGATGCACTAGTCAATCATTGTTCTTTCCTACTGTTTGGCATCAGTTCATGATTGATAGAGATAGTTTCATCTGTCCAAAACTGAGAGAAGACCTTTCACAAATGGCTTCTACGGCGCTGTACAATTCCTTGATCCTGATTTTCGTTTAGGAGATTTGTTTGAAGCAGATAAAGCTTTGCAAAGATAAGCGTCTTCCATGTCAGTTACTTGGAGATCACGATTTGATCAAAACCCATTTGCAAACTAGCACCGTTCTCTCTTTATCACCTTACTACAGTTACCGAGTCACTGAAATGCATGCATTCATTCACGAGTTTGGTGCTATTTTAAACATGCGTAGGTTTTGCGTCCGAAAGGCATCGATGAGAGAGGGAATTTGCACCGAAACAATCGACAGATATTGCAACGTGAGCAAAGAAGAATCAAATATAAACTATCAAATGCAACATATGGTAATCAATACCGTATAATCTGCTTTTAAAAAACGGCTTCTACATTTCATAACACTATCATTATTTATCACTTGCGGTACATATGATTCTGTAGTGTGACCATCGATTTGCTCGGAATGCTCAGGTCGATTCCTCGTTTTGACGATGATATGCTCTATTTACGGTATCCGATCCTCGATACGATGGCATTCTTGTACTTTAGCATGATCTTAAGAAAACAGTTATCATTTTGTTGCTACCTAATTGGTGCCAATGAAGAAACTTTTTAAAATTTGTAATGACTCTTTTTTCCGTTTTTTTTCTTACAGCACAGTGCTGACTTGCAGAACAGGTCAAGCGTACCTCAACCGCTCTTGACAGCTTCTTTCTGATCAGTCCTTCGGAAATTGATGTGGAGCCGCTGCTCCCTGCACTTCTCTGATCGGGATTAACGTCTCGCATCTTCTTTTCTTTGTACTCCATAATATCCGTTCTTCTCCGATCTTCGCTCGCCATGTACAAGTAATCGCTGATCTTGCTCAGTCTGTAGCGAGGCTTGTTGAATGCGCCAATTTCGGCTACTTCATAGACCTCAAAGTCTTCCGTGTCGCTGTAATCGGCAATGTAGTCTAGACGAGTTACGTCAACTTCACTGCCAAAGTTCGAATCCATAATGTGACTCAAAGTAGGCAGGTACTAGGCGCGGCGGTCGTTGATCGATGTAGTAAATTGATCTTCGAATGTGGCTTGGAAGTTAGCAGCTCAGCACAGAAATTTGGGCGGAGCTTTGCTTGCCAACACGTGCAGAGAATACCTATGCGCGTCACAGCGTCCACCCGCAATATCGATCTAGCGCTAATGAGGTAATCTCTCAACGTTCTACAACGACAGAGAAAGGAGAGCAATTCGCATGATTCGAAATGCAAGAGGGAGGGATCGATCTCTCCGCTCATTATTTTTTCATTGGCTTGAAACCTATTCTTTTCCCAACCTTCGTTGCAGAGAGGTCAGAACGCGTCAGAAAAGACATTTGTTTTTCTTGACAAAATTAATAAGCGGTACGTTCCTATGAGATCCACTCAGGCAGATACCAATGTATGCTGAGAAACTGGGCAAATACAATACATTGCGAGAAGCTGTAATAAGCTCGTCTGAGTGAGATGCAGCGTAACAACAGGCCAGTATGCATTGGCAATAGTCCCAGATATCAATACTGCATACCTAGCGACTTCTGGTCGGAACATTCAACAAATTCAGGAGTGACTTGGTGTCAGAAGAGGTCATTTCAATCATGAAATGTGGAAACGAAAAACTTATCTGCTATTAGTTGTAGGGAAACCTCATGCAAACAGTATTATAGCCTTGCAGAGGCTTTGTCAGCTGCAGATTCGCTCGGAGATTTAAAAGGATTCAACGCATTTGGAGAAGGAGTAATCGCTTTTTAAAATGTTTTCTGATGTCTTTAAAATCTACAAAAAGAAAATCTCTAAAACGTCTTCACGGGAAGAGCCCTCGAGTTGTTGAATTGCGCCTATAAGAAAAGATTTTATCGTAGCATAGGATCAGACAGCGTTATTAGAGAGGGCAGGGGTAGGAATTAGCTAAGTTGATTAACAGGGCGATTGACTGGTTGACACGACTTGGATCCGTGCTCGCTGATGAATGGATGCATTTAGGGTGTAGATGGAAATTTGAGAGGAGTGAGTGATCATCAAAGCAATTTCATTCAACGCCATAAGCTCCTATGAGTAGCCGAACCTATTGGCTAATGCATCGGTCGAGAAGCTCTACAAGTCTCAGGCAGAGCGAGCATTTGTTGCAATGCACAATTCATGGGGTTTCCGCAATCTTTTTGGGTGCTAGTATCTTGCAAAAAACTACTACTTTTACTCAATGTAGGGCTGAAACGCATCGCCACATGTGAGATTTTTACCCCAATTCGCGAAATCATTGGCGCTGTCGCTAGAGTGGTCTTCGATTCTCACAAAACTTCTTCTGCTGGGATTTCTGATGTTTTTTTATCAGAGCCGAAATGCTCGCAACAATCTATGTTATATAAAGTTTTTCTTATGGCCACGTTCCACGTCGCTTTGCTGGGTGAACAGTCGTTGCCGAGTCTTGCCCTTTTTTCGGCATCCATCCAACCGTGACGGCTGGCACAGGAGAGCGCTTAAACCGGTTTCGCCACATCTGAAGACTCGTGTTGTTTGAACACTTGACGAAAACATCAAACCGTCCTGCACCATGGATCCCTCATCAGATAAATCAATGAGTTTGAGAGAGGCGAAAACGAATACAGCATCTAAATTTGAGGTAATGGTAGTGAATTATCACGTGCTCACCAAAAATGTGAAACGCAGCGTGGCACAGAGTGCAGGAGGCCAGGCCCAACTCTCGCGATATGCGAAAAGGCCGAAGAATAGCAGGCAGAGAGGTGAAACGAAGAATACGCCAGATGCAATAGCCTTCAATTATTGTAACTTTCGAGGTTTGGGTCGTTCAAACCTGTCGTGTCAATGAGTAGACTAAGTGCATCTGAGCGCGTTGTGTTTTGGTGCATTGTGAGCTCTGGAAATTGTTTTTCTTTGAAAAAAATCTTTAATTTCAAGCTTGTAGCTGACCAAGCGTTTCCCTATCTGATTGATCGCATGCCAGTTGAGAAATAGATAGAATATGAAATTGAGGAAAATTGTTACTAGCAGGAGAATCAGTTCTGAATTGTGTTAAGTATGAATCAAAGATGGACAAGATCAAGTTTACCGTTACTGAAATCACCCAGGTCGCCGACGCATTTTCCTAGAACGAGAAAGCTGGAAGAATAGTTGCGTGCCCACGAAACCGCATGATTCTGAATTATTTTTCTTCTTCTTATGAATGTACTGGGCTGGTATGAGTACCTGTAGGACTTCATCTTTGTTTTCTATGTCCACCGTCCAACGGTGAAAACCAAAAACATTGCAAAATAGTGTCGCAGTTAACATTGAGAGCACAACTGCCTGTGTGCTGAAATTCGCACAACATTGTTGTTTTTTTGTTCAAAGCAGCCGGATTCAAATATTAATCTCTCGAACCTGGTGGATACTTTGAGAGGACTGTCACAAAGTAGCATTCGCTGATGCATTCTCATCATCAGAAACAGAAAGGGAACACAAACGACCGAAGTCAACAAGGAGAGAACGGTCTGTGTGCAATTGGATTTTAGTGGTGAAAATGTTGCAAATACCAGTAACGTTGCCGGCTCAGCAATGTCATTGCACAGTAGGCCAGTGCAAATGAATATTGGAAGTGGCGGCAGAGGGTAAAGTTGGTACAGAAGACAATTGTAGACGTCGAAACAGATCATCAATAACTGGAAGGGAATTGGATCACAAATTCATTCCCGAATAAAGGATAACTTGCCGTGTGACAAACGTATCCAACTTTGTAATCAGCAGTCATGGAATCCTTCCTAACAACGACAAAAATTACGAACGGATGAATGAACATGACAGTAAATGGCAGATAGATCAACCGAAATCTGAGTAGAACCTTTTTCAATTTCAATTATATTTGGGCACAAACATCCGGGCAATTTCAACGTAATAATCGCGATCCCAATGGAGACCGAACGCGAGTTGTTCTTGCATCAAAAATCTATGGGATCGAAGCAAGACCACAAGTAAATCTTCGGAATGCAAGGGAACGTCGAGCAAAACAATCAAGCCACAAAACGCCTTGTTTTATGGCTGCTTGGAATAGATGCCTGGAATCGTATGCCATGAACTCAAGAACATCGACGGAGTACGCGCATTCCTCTCTCTTTATTTTCATGATTTGTTAAGATTATGGGAAAATACGAAAAATGTATTTAGAACGCTCAACAGATTACTGCCCGATTCATGATCACACAATTTTGATGGAGGCTTCATTCACGTGCCTATGAACCCAAGAGACTTCAACTATGTTTTAATGTTTCCCAATGTCATCCTATTCATGTTCATGTAACGATAATGAAGAGAAGTGAACTCGATATCATTCTCAGTTCCTCTCTCCAATTGATGAAAAGAAAAAAAGGTCTCTGCATGCACTGCCCATCTCTGCTTGACGATCTCAATTAGAGATTTCTCTGCCCAATTCACTTTCCCTTTCTCAGCAAACGCATTCGCGCAGTCGACGAAAATGGGTAGAGTTCGACTGGACAAGTGCTGCTGTGGACTCGTGAAGATTGAGGTGAGGGGTAACAGTAGCTTCAAATGCATTTCAGGTAGCATCAGAAGCTGATATTTACTGCAAACAGAACCAATTTATTCAGACAGCGGCGCGAATCTTCGCCGTGCTCGCAATTATCTGGTCCCTGCTCTTCATCGGCCTCGCCTTCTTCCACAAGCACCTCTACAGATGGGAACCGTACTTCTTCGTGAGTTTCGGTCCACTTTTATTGACACTTACTACAAAAGAGGCACGAATAAATCTATACTCACTCATCAGGGCGCATCGGGCATATTCCAACTGGTCGCGGCCATTCTCGTCCTTTACGCTTGCACCAAGAAGAGAGATGACCTCATGGTGCTACAGTTGGTCGTCGCCGTACGTATTCTTCTCCCCCGACAGAAATAAAATCAGTTTGCAGTTCCTCATTCTGGTGGTGCTCGTGATCTTCACGGGAATGATGATTTACGGGCAGTTCAATAAACACTCTAAACTTCAAAACTCTGTGAGGTGAGCAGTTCATCTGATTATCTAGATGAACCGAGAATGGTTATGTTTCAGGAAAATGGTGACGAACATACACGTGTCGGAGCACGGTAATTTGATGCACGCTTCCAGTTTTATGGGTTGTTCTTGCAGTTAACGAAGACTCGAGAGAGGCTGAGGAAACCAGGCAGCTGAGGGAGGCCGAGGGACAGAAAGATGTCGAGAGAAGTATCGCTCATTGACATCCATAATTCAATAATCATCTCTTTCAGTGACGAAACTCTTCAGTGCGATCGTCTTGATTGTCACACTTTTGGTTCTCGCGTACAATATCTGGGCGTTCGTGACATACTATTCGGCGTACATCTACTTCCAGGAAATGAAGTGCGTTCCCTGTGCAAAATCCCCAGTGATCGTTTCAGAAATGAGATTATCTAGTGCAGGTTTTCAAGACCGAAAACGGCTGGAGGCTAGAAACTCTTCCGGGGGAATATAGTGGTATAAATGAGTGAGTGTATTTCAGTGCCGACATGCCATTGGAATCCGTCAAGTGCAAGACGGTGATTCCCGAGAAGATCTCAAACAAATTGTTCCCGGGTTTTGACTGAAGCATTGAACTTATCACATATCACATTGATAAACACTTCCTCCTACGTTTCAACGACACATCCCTGCCCTTTTTCGGTACTTGTCACATTGAGGAAGTGGAACCGAACGAGAAGAGTTGGGCGTAAACCATTCTCACTTGCAGCGAGAAGAAATCTCAGAGAATGAGTGAAACGCGATTAGACAGTTCCATTTCTCCCTTTCGCCTCTCTCTTTGCTCAATTTAGTCGCAAAGTGATCATCAAAATGGCGCAATCGCGCGAGAATTGCGCAAGATTCGAGTGCAACTGTCTCGAAGTTTTCCATTTCAGACGGGACGTACCCGATTGGATGCACTATATTACTACTGCATTCAGTTCGTGCTATGCGGTGCCCACTGAGCCTCGATGATTGACCTACGATCCCAAAACAGAGGATCACGTCGTCCGAGAAACAGTCTGCGCCTGTCGAAGTATCCCAGACGGATACGGCGACGAGGGTTTGAGAGACACCGAAGGCGAAGAAGACCAGATGTGATTTGGTCTCTAAAATGGAGGGATCAGGAGAGACCGAGGGGAGTATGTTGAGTAGAAGCCAACGAACTACAGTGGAGTGTTTTTCTCAATTCAACCTTTCAACCAATGAGGAAATGTGAATTGTCATAAAAAGTCCTCTAAAATCTCAAAGAATCCAATCGTGTTACAAGTGAAATTATTTTCTCTGATAGTGAGAGAAGAGTTTAGCGTTTGCTTTTCTCACTTGCGTTGAACTGCAATCTCGTAGGAATAGTGTGCGCTTTGAAACATTTAACTTCCCTTTGCCATCTTTCTCATTGTGCTTTTCGAAATATGAGATTTGTAAGCATCGTCGGCCCTAACAAATTTAGAACTGGACTTGTAAAAAGCAGTCTAGCATTTGCCTTAGCTATTCATTGTTGCGCTGACTTTCTGGACTGATAACGCAATGAATCCGTTGCAGCTTGCTCTCATGCATCTCTGGTGTCTCATCCAGCTCCTCGCTCTTCTCTTCCAGCCCACGAACTCAACAAATCCCAAAACCGTCGAAATCTCGGGCCGATCGTCACTTCTGAAATGCGACAATCGGAGCGGAATGCACCCAATAGGCTGCACAACATTCTGGTTCTTCTGCGTTGACTACCGTCCCTTCATCTTCCGCTGCGCCCCCGGATACACTTTCGACATAGAGCGTTGCGACGCGCGCGACGAAATCGAAGCCTGCCGAGGAATACCGGAAGGATACGGAGAAGAGGGATTGAAGGAGGTAGAAATTGAAGTAGATGAGCACGAATGGGATGATATCTATGCGATTATTGATGGCTCTGGAGAGGACGAGGGAGATTCTTTTGAGTTCACGTCAACGAACGATACGATTTCGGCTTAGTCAAACGCTCCTCTTAGGGACGCCGTCCTCCCTCGATTCCCCCTTTCGCGATTATGAATTGTCGCAGTATGCATGCACATTTAGAAGCGTATACTGTTGTTGGAACTGTTGTCGAAGAATAAATAGTTATTCAATCAGAATAAATAGTTTTTTTTGGTACTTGAACTGTGCTCATCTCGAACCAAAAACGAAGAGTAGCGAATTGAAACTTCGTTCAAAGGTGCCTGTGCTTATCGTAGACAGTTTCTCAAGCATGATCACCTTTGTCTTTGCGCAATCTTCTCGAAATTGCGATATCGTTTGTAGAAAGGGCAGGAAATTCTTCGGTGTCGGTCATAGTAACTCTCTAAAATAGAATCTTCGTAAATAGCAGCTACCTTAGCCCATCACTGCTATCCTTTGCAACAATTGTCGCGCTCCTCCTTTTGCAGTTGAACTTTTTCAGATCGTGACGAGTTGATGGCGCCCAACATTCTTGCTTATCTCTGGCACCTCATCGCTATTCTTCCTCTCTTCATTTACTGAGTCAACGAACCCGAAAACCATTGAAATCCCTGGTCGTCTCTCGCTCATCAAGTGCTTGGATCCGCAAGGAACGTATCCCATCGGGTGCACTACTTTCTACTACTTCTGCACATACAGCCATCCCTTCATTATTCGCTGCAACACCGGATTCACGTATGACCCGCGCACTGAGCTCTGTGTCGATCGAGAAGAAATAGAAGCATGCCGTGGAATTCCCGAAGGATACGGAGAAGAAGGACTGAAAGTGTCCGAATCTGACGTGGATGAGAGGGACGAATTCTATGCAGAGATTGAAGCTGCGGAGAAGGAGGACAATTACTCAGAGCCCAACGGAACGACATCGATTCAGACATGATCGAACATTTACAAATATGTATCGTTCAATTACAAATATGTATCATTTTTCATAAAGCAAACATCACAGTAAACTTATTGCTGAAGTGACAATGCAAAACATCCGTTTGTAAACTTTGTTGATCGAACTTTGTTCTCTATTTGCAAGCAGTGGTACTTAGTTTTGAAGTGAATTGCAATTTCATAGAAGAGTGTGTGAAGATTTGATCGTAAACTGCTCACTTCACCTCACCATCTTTCGTTGTGCAGTTTAGACGAAACGGCAATGCAAACGTGAAGCAATCATGTGCAGCCTAATTTGTAGGACAATGTCAACTTCGTTTACACGTGTAGCTGTCTTTCTCGAGTGATCACGAATGTATTCGTTGCAGCCCTAACTTCGATGCGGGATCACTTGTGTCTCATTCCATTCCTACTTCTTTCAACTCTCACAGATGCAAGAACTCCAGGACCCATTAAAATCCCGGGTCGGCCAATGATTCGAAATTGTATCGAACCGTATGGTGTGTATCCTATCGGATGCACTCGCTTCTACTACTTTTGCATGGACTCTTCGCCATTTACGCTCAGCTGTGCACCTGGAATGACGTACGATCTGCGCTCGACTTATTGCATCGCTCGAGAAAAAGTCAAAGAGTGTCGTGATATTCCGAAAGAATTACTCGGAGAGGAGGGATTGAAGAATGATGAGGCCGAAATTGATTCGAACGAGTGGGATACCGAATGGGATGTTTCGAAAGAGGAAGAGGAGAACCGAACGGCCATTGCAATCTAATCATTACTTTGTTGAGATTGTGCACTATGCTCTCAGATAAAGTTGCAGATTGTTCAAAAAGTTCAAAAAGAAACCGATTGAAACGTACTGCATTTTGTAAATTTGATTTCCGAGTTCCATTCCTGGAGAGGTTCACATCCGCTATGGGTTTCACCACATTCGGTTCATCATGAAGCTCATGAAGCGATCATGAAGCGAACGGACATTTATGGAATAAACTAGGTGGGATGATAAGCATGCTATACGAAGAAATACCATATAATTAATTTTTCATATGAAAATCTTCCTAGCTCACGCATTGGCCGATCAAAAGCGTTTTCAAAAGAAACGGTTTGGGTTGTTGGCTGAAACATTCGCTTCTTCTCACGTAGAATAAAAATGGCAGAGCATCTTCTCACAACTCGCTAGAGAGTTTCCCTTTCCTTATCGCGTTCGCTCTTTTGCCACTTTCACTCTCCTGTTTTCGATGGTTACTCATCGGATCTCAGTATCGATTCACGTTCTCGTTGCCCAAATTGGAAATATGCATTTCAGATGCTGTCACTCACACTTATCTCAACGCTTCTTGCATCCGCTTCAGCCGGCCTGCTCGGATTCACTCAATCAGCAGCTGTTCGAGGCATTCTTATGTGTCATGACAAGCCGGCGTCGCATGTGACTGTGAAGCTGTATGATGATGATTCAGGTGTGGCATTTGGCAGAAATTTGTTTGTAATCTCCGAAATTCAAGGACCTGATCTCGATGATTTGATGGACCAGGGTGAATCCGATGCTGATGGTCGATTCTCCCTGTCTGGATCCGAGTCGGAATTCACGACGATCGACCCGAAAGTGAACATCTACCATGACTGCGATGACGCATTCACTGTACGTTTTCTTGTAAACTTTTATTTGAAATTGTTCGGAAAGGCATGATCTGATGTTGATCATTGATACGCCCAGCCCTGCCAACGTCGCATTACCATATACCTCCCACAGAAGTATGTCACTCAAGGAGACAGACCCGAGAAGGTACTTTCAATTACCTAAATTTTCAACAACTCAACATAAATTCTGCAGATCTACGATGCGGGAATCATTCAATTGGCTGGAAAGTTCTCTGGAGAGACTCGCGATTGCCTTCATCGCGTCTAGAAATTGTTCAATTGATCATAATTATCTCGTCCCACAAACTTTTACGCTAGCTCGAATAAACATGTATAATTTTTACTTTCCATGAGACATCAATAAACCATGATTGATTTCCAATCTTTTACATAGAGTCGACACTGGCGAAGTGGATCATGTTTTCGCATGTTGCCGTTCGAAGTATCCTAGAAAGATGAACAAACATAACAAGTGGTGACCCCGCCTATACTCGACTTCACTCGATTTCGATTGATTGAAATTTTGATAGCACAATTCTCAATTCTCACATTATCGTTTTTTCAAACGTGGAACTGTCCCAGACAATCTTCAATGAGTAATCACAACAATCGCTGACTCACTTCTTCTATAATTAGGCACTTCCGCTCATTTTCCTCTTTCAAGGCGCGTAACTGGTTGAGAGAGCGCACCGATAGAAGAGAAAAGAGACAGCTAGCCGGTTCCCTCTGTTCGCCCTACTTGCTGCTTTTGCGTTCTATAAGATACGCGGGCGCTATCGAGCAACCCATCTTCCGCTCTTTCCTTCAGTTCACAACATGATTCGACTCCTTGCTTTCTCCTCTCTTCTCGCCTGTGTTTCCGCCGGTTTGATCGGGTTCCAGCAGTCGATTGCCGTCCGTGGCAAGTTGATGTGCAATGACCAACCCGCTGGGAATGTCAGAATCAAGATGTACGATGAGGATTCCCGTGAGTTTTTTGCCGATACTCCTATTTTTCTCCTATTTTGATGTTTTAGCTCGATTTCATCACAATTTTGCAGTGATCGATGACCTCCTTGACTCTGGAGAATCCAGCTCGGATGGAAGCTTCCAGCTACAGGGAACCGACAATGAAGTCACCAGACTCGACCCCAAGATCAACATCTACCACGACTGCGATGACGGATTCACTGTGAGCTACTTTTCACCTTTCTTCATGAACTTTGCATTTGCACCGACTTCCATTGTGATCAAAGGAATTCAAAATCAAAATTTTGTTCCATTCCAGCCCTGCCAGCGTCGTATCACCATCTACATTCCCAAGAAGTACATTACCAAGGGAGCTACGGCTACGCAGGTGAACTTCTTTCTCAATCTACACTCCTCTTTTTATAAAACTCTGTTCACAATTGGGGTTAAATCGCTCAAAGAATGAAATGCCTGCTTTCCAGACCTACGATGCAGGAGTGATCCAACTAGCTGGCAAGTACGCTGGAGAGACCAGAGACTGCATCCATCGTGTTTAGAGAGCGAGGCAGCGCCCATCCACTTCCGGATCTCATTTCACCTTTCTCACTGTCCATAACGAGTACTGCTTGTGTCTCTTCGCCCTTGCTTACGCGATAAAACTGAGAACGCATTGAGATCAATCTCTTGAGCCAACAATTGTCTTTGGTCGCTGAACATGCAAATGAATGTAATGAATGTAATGAATGTAAACACGTGAACATGTAAATGAATGTAATTTCATCATAGGCATTTGAACGTATTCAGCATCAAATTGAACCGAGAATATCACAATTGTATACGACAGTACTTTCAACTTCAATTTTGATCTCAAATTTCTTAGTCGTCATCCACAATTGTTGAAGAAAAACATACAAATGCCATTTTATAGCAGAATTTATCGAAGAAACATATATCTTGCGAGAGATCAGCAACGCATTATCTACTGATTGACCTCAATTTTTGTGACTTCGGGCGTTATTGCACTTGCCATTCCATTAGTTATGCTGTTCGACCACGCACCTGAAGAGTCCTAAACATAGTTACAACAACTCCAATAATAAGATGTTCATTCACCTTTCGGTAGTTCGTTGCTTTCTTGAACTCGGCTTCTACGAGTCAACAGATCCACGACGATAACTGAAAAGTTTTTAGAATCCGTCGAACAAACCCAGCCCGTTCTAATACTATTGCAAGGAACGACCTTCAATCTTCATGAACGGAATCTCCACGAGACAGCTCCAGAAGTACGCCATGATGTAGCTCAAGAACACGACAGGAACTGTGATCGTGAGGTACTAAATGCAAAATTTCGAGCATAATTTCGGAACAAAAGGTCTCACTGTATGCCACAATGATACAAAGTGACTAGGTCTATCTCCACCATCGAGCAGCACGTGAATCATGAACCAGTGAGAGAGGAAGGCGCAGTAGGACAGGCGACCGAGTGGATACCACAGAGGGTGCTCGAGCAGAGCTTTCACCGGACCTGGAAACGAAAGAAATGGAGTGTTCAATAGAGGACAAACAACACTCACCAGCCCAATCGAACGTGCACGCCAGCACAACCCATCCAACTGCCGCCGACCAGCCGACGCGAGCGAATATTCCGTATAATGAACGAACGGCGACGTTCCACTCTGATTCGCCTGAAATTTATGGACCTCGTGTGATTTTTGAATAATAAATAATTGTTCCCTACCTCGAATGTAGTCATACACCGAGAAGATGACTGCGAAGGCGCAAGCAGTCGAGATTAGCCAGCATGCCGCGATCTCCCACTAAACCAACTTTTGAAACTTATAGGCGAAATTGAGGACATACATGTTTCGGTTGCCGTATCTTGATTATTTTCTCGCGAACCAATACAATGAAGTATCCACAGAGAATCCCAGCGAGATAGGGAATAAAGCGAGTCCAAGGCTTCATGTACAGCTTGGTGATGTAGTCAAGGCTGCAGAAACTTTTTCAGTCTCGTAAAGTTTGAAATGGCTTCACCTGGTTAGATCCTTCACAGTGAATCCCATCGCAGGCAGGTCGTAGTATGCGGTGAGAAAGATGGTCGCTCCAACACCGAAGAGGAGGCCTCCAATTACTGAGGCAAGGCCTGTTCTCCCTGAAAGAAAACGATGAAGACTACGACTACTCCGAAAATTCGAACGAACACGAGTAGAAGATAGCAAAGAGGAAGAGCGGAGCGATCCAGTAGAGTTGAGTGTCGACACAGAGGAACCACGAGATGGGGTAGCACTGAAACATAACCAGAATAGAATTGTTCCCATCTGTAGCGCTTTCCGGAATAGAAAAGTCGGCGGCTGCCTTTTGTACTATCCCAGCGCTTTCTTTCATATCGAACGTTGGATGAGTCAAAACGCACCATGTCAGCGATATGCCCAAAGTTGTTGAGGTAGAGCGCGTTCAGCCACCAGTAGTTCTCGCAGTTCTTCACGTAGAGTGTCGCGTTCTATAATCAACAAAACATGTGCCCATCTTTCTCAGGTGTAACTGTTGAGATCAAATGAAGTTACCTGAGCAGTGCTCGTTGCCCAGATTCCATGCATCTGCGGAGTCCAAGCGACGAAAAGAGCTATGAACAGTAAGTAAGCAGGAGTCAGTCTCAACCATCGATGAACGTAGTACATGGTCCACTCGTATAACGAATAAGCGTACTCCGGGTTCTTGTGAGCTTTCTGGAATCAGCGTTATGGACAACTGTTCAAAGGAGTGATTTACCCTGAAAAATTTGTAGGCAACGAGCAGGCCAGAAATGAGGAAGAAAGTGTCGACCGATGCGTAGGAGTTGAGGAAAACATCAGAGAAGAAGTAGTCAGATTCGCGGAAGAATTGGAGCCCGTTGTCTGCAAAACTCTGATTTTGATGAGTTAAAGGAAAGAGTGAAATTGTACCTCCATCAGCGGCGAATATGTCGGCATGAGCGTTAGCAACCCATGTGAAACTGATAAATCGGATGGCGTGCAAGCACAATACGAAATCCGACTCCATCCGAATAGAGAAGAGATCCAACGTGTTTCGCGGGATGGAAAACGACATGAGCAGCTTCCATCCTTCAATTTGCAATCAAGAAATTATCCCTCGAGTCATGAACACGCACCAGTCGTTCCCTCTTTCTCCATCTTCTTCACTTTCTCTTCCACGAAATAATCGAAAAGAGAAGCCGCTATAGCGATCACGATAAGGGTGGCGAGCACGGCACTGAAATGCGTTTTGATATTTCTGACAACTTCTTGCGTTTATTCTAAATGTTTGCTCACTTGAACAGATAGAAGAACGAATTTGGTTCGTTCTTCGGTCCTACACACGATATCTCGCATAACTCAGCAGTGCCATTGGTGATGTTTGAGAGAATCCTTCGAATATTCTGAACAAGCATCCACATTCCTACACACTACCCGGAATCTACGAAACTCCACGTACCGTATCCCTCTCGCAGCTTGCCGGCATGCAGAAAGCTATCCGCACATTGCTAACTGCCATCGTCGAGCATCGATCGACGATCCCCTCCCGGTCTTCGATGTCGGGGATCTTCCCGCCGGGTAGGTGAGCCAACTGAAATGACCAGGAGTGATATGCATAAAAGAGATGGGCGGGATTCAACGCACACTGATTCCATGTGACTCCAGATCGATGGCTTCCCAGTCAAGATGGACGTGCAGGAAACAGTATTTGGTCGGGTAGGGGCCCTGAAACAAAGGTTACGGTTGAGCGACAAGGAATGGAATGATATGGTACTTCGATGCTCTTGCACAAGTGCGGATCACCAGCAAGCGTCAGTGAGAGTTCATCAAGATCCAGAGAATGAGGATGACCAGTCGAGGCAAGAACTGTGATAAAAATGTTAAATTTCTGGCTCTCGAACTGACTCACTTTTCAATGCATAGCTCGCATCCGTAATCTTCTCATCACGAAGACAGTCAAAAGACTTGCATTTCTAAACTGTTCGTTGGCATACGGCAACCATTTCAGATTTGTGAGAACAGCAAACCTGAGCAGTGAGTCCCGCAAGGATGAGGTCTTTGAACCAGGTTCTGATATCTCGAAAGCATTGAGTGTCCACTTTCGCGCTCTCCAGATACATTTTGATGAGCGGATCGCGAATGCTGGGTGGGATGTTCTGAAATATTTAACTTTCCAGTTTTATGGCCTCTTGAGAAATATACTCACGAAAATGTTGAATGGAAGCTGGGCAGCTGCTAAAGGTAAAAGTTGACACAACCAAAAGTAGTGAAGTCTCATTCTGAAAAGAACGTTTACTGGATGCAATCTTCTTTCGAGTTTTTTTTTCGCAACCGTTCTTCTCAATATTTAAGGAAAAGAAATCATATCAAACACTTTGTTTGCACCTCTGCCCTATCATTCTCCTCCATAACACACGCAGAGGTCAGTACGTCGTGAACTAATAGTCCGTTGTCACGTTATCATCCTCGGGCAAACATGAAAATTTTGAGGCAAACACTCTGCATTTTGTGAGAATTTCGATGGATTCCGTACGCGAACATGTTGATGATCTTGCCCGAGTTCGTGCTGGCATGCAATTTTTCTGGAAGTAATTGCCAGAATTCCAAGAAGCGATTATAGCTGACGTATGTTCAGAAGGGCTATTCTGAGCCTTTTGCTGCAATTCATATGCTAGTAGAGGTTTGCTTTAACGTTATGCATACCGTAGTGAAAAATTTCTCTAGAGAATTCAAAGCGATGTGATGCGAAAAGTCTGACGGTTCTAATGAATTCTAACGACCTTTGAGAAACGGACAGTTATTTCTAGTAAGTTGATTCTTTTACTGATCATTGCATACTACAAACGAACAAAAATACATGTAGTCTGACTAACAGACAAACTGTACGAAATTATTACAAGAACATCAATTTAGTTAACTGAGAACCGTTGTCATTGTCAAAACCGCCCTGAAGGCAGGGTCGTGGAGGTGAACATTGTGTTCCTAACAAGTACTTGTTTCTCTCTTCTCAGTCTCAGCATCGTCATCAACCCTATCCTATAGTCTCTAATCAGCAGAATGATCACAATCGCATCCCATCCAGGAAAAATGGAGAGGAGAAGAGAGAAATGATCGACGATCCCAAATCCTGAAAATGCAATTCGCATTGTTGTGGAATAGTTAATCTTGACCTGATAGACTCAGGAATGGGCACACGATGCACATAAAGAAGGGAATGTACACGCAAATGAGCGGAACGAAGGTCTGAAATTGAAAAAAATCTATCCAATCAAAATTGTCTACGTCTTCAGTTACACACTCCCTAACCTGCGCGCACACTGCGATAAACAGAGTGAATTGGAATGTTCTGTGCTTGGCCGACATCATTGATGCTTCAAGAATGTGTCGATAGGTTAGCGCCGCTAGAGTGGTCGCTGAGATGAAACTGCCGAAAATGATGATCATCGTGAAGATAATGACATAAAGTACGGGAACATTGAGCTTGCCATCGCGCTGAATTTAATCAGTTTTACGGGGATGGTATTGCACTTTACTCGAGTGTGGCACTATTTAGGAATAAACAAGCAACAAACCCAATGGTCCATCACCAGCCATCCTTCCTCAATAGTGTAATTATGACTAGCGAGCAGAGCAGCTTTGACGTCGCGAAGACAAATATGATCGGATTCGACTCTTATCGAATACGCCAGAAAATACCTTGAAGATAGGTATTGAGTGATATTGCGATTTATGAAAATACCATGCGACAAATTCGGCAATGGGGTAGATACTAATCAAGACAGCAAATCGGCGCTGTGAGAAAAGCGACACTCGAGATGGGCTGAGAACACCTTGATCAATAAACAGTGCAAACGTGAAGATACTTGGCAACACTCCAGTAACGATAGAGGAAGTGAATGTTCATGAGAGCGAAAGGAACGGTGAAAAAGCTGTAGAAAGCGGACGTCAGCTCCTGAAATACATTGCTTTGACCGAAGTTGAGTGATACTGATTACATGACTCTGCCAGGGAGAGTATAGCACTGCTGCGAAAGTGTTCCCAACGATGAGCGAGACCTCAAAATGCATATCTATCTTGAAAGCATCGACCCAATAACTCACGGGATTCAAAAGAGCGTGCATCGAACACAAAAATACATCGTAAAGGGCAAACACGGCGAGAAGGTATTTGTAATTTCCAATATTGATATTAGAGAACCGTTTTATCAAGTATAGCAGCAGAGTGTTTAGTATGATTCCAATCACTGAAATGTTCTCTATTCGCTGTCACTAATTCTGGAACTCACAAGCATTTGTCGATTCAGGAGAGAGACGGTAGTACGATGAAAAAGAAGACATCATGCATTTCAATGAAAGAAGCGAGTCTCACACTATATAAGGAGTTTATCGTTTCCCATGGGATCCTACGGGCCAATTACTCTATATATATCGTTCTAATGAGCTTTAAAGAAGTTTATCGAGCATTGCTCTTTGGTATCTTCGGCGAAAGTGATGCGATTGCTTGTCTTTTATTTGGCATAGATTTGCAAACGAGATCCTCCGGAGAAAAGTCCCCCTGAGGCAAAGCTGTCATAAAAGAATAATAAGCACTACGAGCAGATGAGAAAAGCATGGATGGGGCGCTCCGAGCCGTTTTCGATCTCTGAAGATCGTATACTATCTGCCTTCCTTCACTGCAAGATAGTATAACGATCTTCAGATAACGAGGTAACGGCCGGTGGGTTGAT
>LS489020.1:410937-433516 GCA_900490845.1 Pristionchus japonicus | reverse complement strand
TTAAAAATCTCGCAGCGTAAAAATCGTGCGAGTCCAGTTGATGGATATTCAGATACCTCTACCAGTGGGCTACAACCTACACCTATGTTACCCTCAGCTCCTGCCACCGGAACATCTCGCTTTATTCCAAAAACCAAAACTTGAGATCAGAAAAATATTCCGAAATCAGGCCACACTCATTCTGAACTGTCGTGTTGGTAACTCTGGGCACCTCTAACGTGATGCACGTGAACATTTGAGTCTTTCTCTTCAACTTTGTATTTTATGATTTTTCATACATTTCACACATTTTTCGACCTTTCTCGTGCCTTAGGGGTGGAAACCCCAAACAAGGGGTACTATGAGCAATGTGAGCACAAGACCCTCCTAACGCTAGAGTATGGGCAGGCTGGCCCCGTTCCGAGAGGAACGTGTCCGGAGGAAACTCGATTCTTACCGATCCGGTCTCTTAAACTGAAAATATGCGCTACTTTGACCCTCATTATCTATGCAAATTAAGATCACATGATCTAAATTTCCACTGGAATCCATGTAGGGGGTCCAGGCCTACCATAATCAGTCGAAAAACAAGGGTGTTGAATTTTGCTGTACGGAGAGGTGGCGGATCTTACGTGAACGCACTGTTATATCTATTATTTCGTAGTAGTGTATTTCTTGAGAAAAGACAATGGCTTAGAATGCTTTTGATGTGTATTATCTGTCTCGACAGCTCATCAGATGATCTCAACTGCAGATGAATATCGGCGAGAGAATCGAGGAGCACGTCATCTTCCAGATCAAGTTGGAGGGAAACGCAAACGCAGACAATTTCATCGCCAAGGTTCGTTCACCGTCCAGATGTTATGATATCTGAGCGCCGCTTTCACACACTCTCTAACCGTTCAGATCAACGAGTGTGTAAAATGAAAAAGCGGCGAGCCCGCAGATCTATTTTCCAGAAGCTTGAGCGCAATCAACAGACCTGAAGCGCTCAATTGGTCCACAATGCATGTCAACTCCACACAACTTGCAGGTGCCCGCTGCAATTCCTGAGTCATCCGAGAATTACCTGCGCATGTCCTCTCTTGACTTCGCAACTGCCCTTCCCTACCACTTTATCATGGACGAAGAATGCAAGCTGGTGTTCGCAGGGAGAGAACTCTAGTGAGCTTTTCTTTCCCATCCAGGTTCATCATGAGAACAATACCGTTGTAGAACCCCGACTACTAGCAAGAACGTGCGAGCAATGGCTCGAAGCAACCAATATGAAGCGTAATTTTGAGCTGAACAAGGATAATAGTCACAATCGGGAGTAAATTTGCAGCAATCATCTGCCGCGCGAGCTGCTTGTTCCGGGCACACCCGTTATGCGACTCTTCGAGATCACCCGTCCACAGGTATCATCCATTCGGAGATTTCTGCCGTTCGGGCCTCAATCAAACAGTTTACGTGCTTAGCTCTACTTGGTTGGCATCGATCGATGGTTTTAGATCGCCCTGGACTTCGATAACATCTGCAACTTCATCAACGCGGTCTTCGTGCTGCAAGCGAGGATGACCTCGGGAGACGGGCGTCGGCCGAACAACTCGGATAGGTTCGATCAGAGAAAAATATGTTCGCAGTTTGGAAACATATGCAAAAATACTAGCGCAAACAAATTTGCATTTGTTTTCTTAGGCATCTGCAGAATCGTGTTTGAGTTGGGGGTATTTACACCGTGCTACCTAGTAGCAAACACGAGATATTGCATGCGAGTTGTCACGCAATGCTGCCGTTTGCATCCGTTCAAAGGCGGCAAGGAATAAATCATGATCATGATCGTTGATTTTCAACTGGGAAGCGTACACATTTCTCGACGTATTTTTAGTGATTATCATTCATCGGTAGTGCACATTCCCTAAAGAAAGATGAGCTTCCAGTTCCAGCGACGACATCGCAAACATGGCCAATGTGAAGGGACTGCATCTGACCCTCAAGGTGAGTGACGGGTGCAGAATCTTTGATTATTTAGTGATTCAAGGAAGACCGCTCGAGGTATGAGTCGTCGTCACAAAAATTCAAAGCATTTATGCAGGGCCAAATGATGATGCTCCAATCGAACAAGCACATCATCTACTTATGCTCTCCATACGTCACGAACATTCCCGAGGTATTCCATCCAAACCACTTTCTTGGTCACTAATAGCCTGCAGTTGCTTCAATACGGCATGCGCCTGACTGCGATGCCGCTTCACGACGCGACGAGGGACATCATCCTGTTGAATCAGCAACGCCTTTCAGATGTCGAAGTGAAGTGAGCGTTCGCGACATTTGACCACTACCGAATGTGATCTTTCAGTCTTCAACTCGAAGCGAACAACGAGCAGTTGGAGACAATGGCGAGAGATTTGGAGAAGGTAGCTCAAAATCCACGTGCATTTTGAGTCCCACATGTGTTTCAAGTGAAACTATTCTAGGAGCGCGAGAAGACGGACGCTCTGCTCAAGGATCTCCTTCCTCCAGCTATTGCAGAGCAATTCATGAATAACGAGGAGATTGAAGCGAGTGAGTGTGCTTTCAAGGTTTGAAATCTTCCTATTGATTTGAATCTCTACTCATTGTCAATTCAACGCATTCAGAACAGTTCGAGGAGGCGTCGATCATGTTCAGCGACGTGCCTCAGTTCGCTGTAATCGTCTCCAAGTCTGAACCCAAACAGGTAAATCATAGAATGTATAAAATTGATGGATAGGTTGAGGTCATAGTATCACTAATTGGAACTTTCGCAGATAGTCGTTATGCTGAATGACCTCTTCACGCGCTTCGACCGTCTCGTTGGATTCAACGACCATGTATGCCTGATTCCGCTTTTATTTGCCGCATCGGATCCCCAGACTGAGCGAAAATATTGTGATGCCATGCACAATCCCAGGTGTACAAAGTGGAAACAGTCGGGGACTGCTACATGACGGTTGCTGGGATCCCTGAGCACATTGCGGATCACGCCGAGGCGCTCTGTCATATGGCGCTCGGTTGGTTCATTTTTGTTTTCATCGATTCGTGCTCAATTTGTGACCACTTTGTTCCACTACTGGGTTCTCCCAATAAACATGTTTTGCTCTGTCACATATTAACTTCATGTCTCAGTGTCGAGAGAAACCCCGGCTTTGATGAGATTGATTAATCCGGAAGAGCAAATCCGTTTGCAGGAATGCTCTGGGAAGCGCGCGAAGTGCACAATCCGAGCAATGGAGAGTCTCTGCTAGTGAGTAATTAGCAAATTGCATATTTTCTCTCACTTTTATTCTTCAATTAGCATAATTGCAGGTGCGCATCGGGATTCACTCTGGATCCGTAATCGCGGGTGTGGTTGGGATGGATCGACCGAGGTTTGCCGCTTGGCTTCTCCCATGCTCGAAATGGGACGTCAAAGCCGGGCTTAATGCCGACGTTGAAGCTTCCAACTAATCTGACCATTCCTAGCAATGCTGACCGGAAATATGAGCGTGGCTACAGTATCGTAGAATGCACATGACAGCAAGATTTGGCTTCATGTGTCAAGCCCCTTCTGAAACTTTACACGCCTTGCTTGTTGTGGATAGCGCACAGAATTAAAGACCAATTCATTCCCGTGAATCCAAGGGCTCAATAAGCCTTATGGCATGAGGATTTAGCCACCACTGTGGCTCCATCTGCCAAATTGACTGTCTTTTTAGCGTATTTCGCAAATCCTTTTCAGGGTTTCACATTATTTGAACGAAAAGAAAGCGGAGGTAGGATGTAGAGATCGGAAAACGAATAAATTTGGCAGAGATAGAGAGAGGAGAGTTTCAGATACGCTATGTACGGCAATGCGATCTCTACTGCTTCTCTGATGGAGACACACTCGCTTCCCGGACGAATTCAACTGTCTGTCAAGGCCTACAAGTATGTTGACGCATAGTACGCGGACTCACTTAGATTTTGCGTTTGATTTGTGATTTATTGTATGTTCCGCTTTAGGTGTGCTTCACGAAGTGGTCGTTTCGAGTTTGTTCCGCGTGGAAGGATTCCGATCAGGGTTTGTCGTTTACCTTGCCCCTTCAGCCATGAAAACGGCTAGAATCTCCATTGCGGCTTTCCCTGAGTGAGCACATTGCGGAAGTTGATCTCGCTGTGGGAACTATAATCTGGGCAATTGAGGGCAAAGGCGAGATGGACACCTACTTCCTGCAGCGCAGCCTGAAGAAGTCAATCTGGGAGATTGTCAAGCGGCCTAGAGGCGAGTAATCCTCTGCCTGTAGGATCACTTCAATCACCGTGAAAACAGGAACTTCAACAGAAGACTTTTTTGCAATCTGAGTTTTTTTTTCATTTCAGACCCGGCGGTTCATTCGATCGAAGGCTACGAAGAGCTGCTCAGTGTCTGCCAGCCGGGAGCGATCGAGAGCCGGGTAAACTCCCTCTTTTAAAGATAAAAGGACAAAACACTCTTTCAGTTGGCCGAAATGCGAGTGCCGATGACAGATGGAATGACCCCGTCGAGAACCTGTTCTATCTCGTGAACCGAATTCTTGTGCGCAAATATTTTGAGTCGAGTCAATAGATCGATACAAAAATTCCTCAATAATAATCGGAAGATTTAATAACACGATTACTGAAGCAAAGATATAAAAGGCTATTCTTACTTCTTGGTCTCGTTCAATAAATGGAGCGCAAATCGGAGTAAAATCCCTCCATCCATGTACACACCGTGCAGGCTTCACTCACATCTGCATAATTCTGCTGATTGATTCGGACACGAAAGTAATCCGAATATCCACCCGAATATTCCCAAGATTCGCATCTATTCGCACTTCCTATCTCAATGTTTACGCAGGTTCACCTACTTCCAGTTTAGTCGGTTGAGCTTCGAATGTTAATTAAGCCGTTTACGAACTTGCGCCCTATGTCGATGCTCACTGCACCACGCGTTCCTCGCACTTAGTGTTAATCTTTGTTGTGTTCAACTTTTCAGCCCACATGATCAATCACTGAAACCATGAACGCAATACGCTCTTGAAAGTTCTCTGATAACTGCAAGATATTTTGAAGAGTAACCACAGATTCACAAGGAATTTCACGTTGAATCCCCAAGCGGAAGCGGCTGTTCGTCCTTTGAAATTAGGCTAAATATAGGCGACATTTGGGCAGTCCCTAAATTTGTAGAATTAGAAGACCCGGCTAAGCTGCGAGAGTTATTGAGCTAAGCTGCTTATGTTTTTTCACAGGGTGTTCAGCAGGTATAAAAGCTTTGTGTTTTCCAATCTGACATCAAAACTAACCAATTCTTTTTAAACATCTTTTTGGGGACATTCCCAGATGCATTGTCTCCCGTGGAATCGTGCACTGACCAAAATTTTTATTGATCTTATCTCACCGATTGCCACTTTTAGATTCTCCCTCGACGCTGCTCTCCATCCAGTGTTATCCTGGATTTTAATATAGCTAAAACAACCTCAATCCCGTCAGAATCCAAATCCTCGCAGCCTCTGCTTATGACCGCTGAGTAAACGCATATTTCACTCGACCGAAGCTCCGCCCACAATCAAAATTGCTTAGGCTCAGAGATTTGAAAAAAAAGTTCTCGTCTTCATCCTGATTATCTTGTTTGTGCATTTTCAATCAGAAGTTTTCTTTTTCGTGTTTTTAGTATTCACCGCATTTGATTTCAAGACTTCAAAGACTCCCTCATGGTATTTCCCGCTCCTCTCATTCCGCCTTCTGACTCAGTGTACTCGCTGTTCCCAAATGAGGTCAGTGTTTGTGGTTACCCTTGAGATTCCTAATCGTTGCTTCATGCATTCTCCGCCGCTCAGTCCTTCACAGCTCATCAACTCGATCAACTTCTGTATCTGCAAGCTGTGCAGCAATTGTACCATCCTGTCCCTCAAAACCAGGTTTCCTTTTTCACGTTATTTAGACCCACAAGACTTATCTTTTTTGAAAGTTCATCTTCCACTCTCTCGTAAGTAGAAAGTTTTATTTGAAAATAATTTCTTTTGCAGCTTCAACCGCATGTCATCCCTCCGATGACGGTGATTGCGCCGTCTAATAGCTCCCAGATAGAGCTAGCTGTTACGGTCAGTACTCTCTGAGTGTAAGGTTCGGCAAAAACTACCAGCGTAAGGTAAACGAATTTCTAGAACGATTGACAATTATTCTTCTCCGGAAGAGTAATTGTTAAGGTTAGACACCCTTCCGATGAACTCTGCAAGTACCAAACTACCTAACTACCTAACTATACTACTATAGGATCTGCGGCATTTGACGAAATTCGTAAAAAATAGGTCCTCTTGACTTGACTCATGAAACCGTCTGTATCTCCTTGAACCGTCCCTCCTCCACACTTGCAGTTCCTACATCTCGATTCGTCTGCGTATTGACAAGCCGCTCTAACCTACAACACAGGGTTCTCTTGTTGGAATTGATTCCATACTGCGAACATTCATTGCATCCCAAACGGGAATATGCACCCACTTTAACGGGAATCGCTTCCAAATGAGTGAACCCAATGCGTCAAATGATTGATATATTTGCAGCACTCCACCAATCCACTTCCGCTGCCAATTCTATTTCCATCGTAAGATGTTTGGCATTTCAAACGAACAGTTTCACTTGTTATTCTCAAAATACATTGATAAATTATTGTGCTTACGTTAGCTCATTAGATTGAAATTTGTGACAGTATTTCGTGCGTATTTCTCTTTTCATCAAAAGACTCCGCACAAAAGTATGCATGTCAACTACGCAGGCAACCTCCGACTCCGTCCGTCGTATCGATCAATGCAATCAGACCACAGTCAACAAGACCCAGAGAGGTCGTCGATAGAACAGCCGTGAGTATTCTTCGGTTATGGAAGTGATAGGATTTCTTTCATGCAAGGTTTTCAAACCCTACCGTGATAACCGCAGCCTTGCTGCAGTGGTGGCTCTCTAGTAGGGCTGGCAAGTGAAGGATCCAAATTTTTTTTTCTTCAAATTTTGGATCCTTCACTTGCCAGCCCTACTAGAGACGATAGTTGAGTGAAAGACAGTCTAGTTCATACACTAACCGCCGTGTCCGTTTCTTGTTTCTTCTCCTCGTCGTTTTTTTTCGTCGTTTCTCGTCGTCGTCGTTCCCTCGTTTCTTGAATTGAAAGTGCGGCATATCCGAACAGCGGAGTGCGAGAGTCTCCCCTAAGTTACACCTCCTCCATCCCTCTCCTTCCCCCCTCACTCGCTGGGGCGGTGCGGCGTTCCAAATGCACCCTTCATTTCATTTCTCACAGGCGCGCGCGGTCGCCATTCTCTTCTACTCTCTAGCATACAATTTCGCAACAACATTTGATATCTCCTCGCGCCGCCAAATGGTCGATTTCACAACTTGTTGTGTGGTTCTTAAAAGGCAATCCGGCGCTAAGGCTGATTGAAAATACTCAGATATATTACCTCCCAATTTTAGTCACTTGCAGAATCAGAGAACCAAAACAGTAGAAGAAAAAAGATATGCGGACTCTCAAAACAATGTGAACTCACGAATGTTTAGGAGTACGACTCCTCGTTTAGATATCAGTATCGCAGTTTGTTCAACCTATTTGTACAAGCTACCCCTCTGGCTACACATATTGATCGCAGGAAGCCCTTCTGGAGCAGAGACGGAGACGCAGCGCGTGTGCGAGACGCGCGAGAGACATCCAGAGAGCCGCGGCCAAGATGACCGAGGAACGAGTCAAGGTTCGATCTTGCGCCTCCCGTATAGGATTATGATCCATGAAAGAGATGATGACCACTTTTCTGCAAATAGAAAATCTTCCTCAGAAGAGTTGGTAAAAGATACCGGAACAAATTGAATTCATTTTGAAAATGAGATTGCCTAACGCAGGCGTCGGGAATGGGAATACCGGGAATAGAATGGGAATTTCAGGTACATTCCATTCTTTGCAGGCGATGGACGGAGAGAACGTGCAGCTACGACAAGAAGTGCAGTCGCTGCGCCAGGAACTCCAGCAACTGCAGCAGGTTATACTCAACCCAGCTGCATTATTCGTTCCGCACATCACAAGTAGCTAATAGGAAGTTTGGAGAAAGAGACCGTACTAGACTGATTGAGAAGATACATAACCTCATGCTATGTCCGATATAAATTTGCATGCTAACTGATTTGATCTTGTATTGCTAAATTATTTTTTTCGAATTTTATATTTCTTGAATAAACTGTTGTAATTTGAAGTCTCAATAAAACAGTTATGTATCTCATTGCATGTAGATATTATATTCGGTTCTGGCTTTTCGAAAGAAATGACAAATCGGCTATAATTCTTGAAAGCCACTTTATTTGACGATTAGTGATCCAAAACCGCTTCTTTGAAAAAAAAAACGGACACTTCGACTCGACTCGAAGATGAATGGTGAGATGTGTTTGCCTGAATACTCCTTATCCTACGTGTAGTGTCCAATGTTCTATTGCCCACTTGTCCCGATTATCTCCCGTTATCCGTGATTCATAGCGAATCTTCACAGCACAAATTATGAAGGAATGCACAGTATACCATAGCATTTTGTGCGGTATTCCAATCAAAGATCCCGAACGGTCAATACCCAAATCTGCAACCGCCCCTTATTGGCCCGCAAATGAACACATATTTAACTAGGGCTCCGCCCTTATATAAAAAAATATTTAGGATGTCGTAAGCAGAGAAAGAGTGTTCTTCAGCAAAAAAATAATCATGTTCCTTCCTATTTGACTACTGCTAAGAAGTGATGAAAATAGTATGCGCCTTGTTTTCAGAATGCCCTTTTCACACTCTTCGTTTCCTCTTCTAACAGATCATGTGTACTCGCTCTTTGCGACAGAGGTGAGCACTTGCGCTCTTGTGCCATCTTTGAATTCCATACGTTCTATCATCCGATATTTTGCAAGAATGAGTGAAATGAAGAGACAATTACTCGAATCACTTCGATTATCCAATAGTATTCACCTTTCATGCTTTCTCTGCCGCTGCGCCATTCACATCGCAGCAACTGCATCAACTTCAGTACATGCTAGAACTACAGAAGATGCATAATGGCCGAACGCAGAACCAGGTAAAACTAAATGCTGAAACCATATTCTACAGTTGATTTGTTTAGTCGCACATGATTCCACCTCTCACTGTTATGGCGCCGTCGAATTGTCCTTCGCATGACTACTCGATAACGGTCAGTCTCGTTATGGTTTCAGGGTCATTTTGATTAGGTAAGCTACATGAAATACCTTAAATTAACATATGAAACTGAACTGAAACCATCTGAATCTCGAGAACCATCTCGTATCAGTTCTTGCAGCCTCCACAGCTCCCACCTTCCACGTAATTGCTGCACAGAACTTGCTGAAAAGTTCACATAAAGGGTCCCTTGCTGTCTTTGTTTTCGCATTCTAACTCACACTTTCAACTGAGGGATAAGCTGCAGCATAGGAAACCTTGTGGAAAGTACGTTCTATTGATTCTGAGCTATCAAATTGTAAAGAGTTTACTGCATGTGCTACCTAGAATCCATCTAAAGTTGTCCATAACGAATACTTATTCCAGTACTGCACAATTCCACCGCCGCCGGAAGATTACGTGCAACCGTAAGTGTATCAGATGGCAATGACCGATACAATCAGTTCAGACCATCGACAACCTCTTCTTCTACTCCCGGCCCATCCACTTCATCTTCGGCTGTCCGGCCGATAGCAATTGCGGCCCGAGCACTCAACCGATCCCCGGTAAGTGTCTATTGAGAGATGGAGAGTTGAGAAGCCATAAATCAAAACCGCAATCCATGGGCTCCCTCGCCATTCATGGAATCTAGAGTGCGCGCATAATGAAGAGAGCTCTGTTTCACGCACTGTGCCAGATACGCTAAGGGGGAATCCCCGCGTTACCCGGAGCGAGGGGGGTTTCCCAGTGGTCCGTGATTTCACAACGCTCCAGAATTGCACGGGGCGTCTCGTGCCAGATTTTGCTGATGACTTACCGCTAAAAGACAGAGCTTTTGGTTGATTACAGTAGCAGATCAACAACGACTTTCAGAAAGTCTTTACTCTCAATGCGTCATGATATCCAGAGAACCAGTAAAACAGCTAACGGAGTAGACGCGAGAGAATGGGAGCGCCAATAGAGTATTTAGTTGTTGTATATGATAAAAACAGGCAAAAATTGAGGAGTCGGCTCTGGAGCAACGACGCCAACGCAGCATCCGTGCTCAACGCGCGCGTGAAGTGCAACGAGCAGCAGCCAGACTGACTGAGGAGCGAGTGAAGGTAGACGACCAGAGAGATAACAGAACTCGTAGACTTTAGAGGATCTTGGCTGACGCTTGGTTTCCTGTTGCGAACAACAATTTGGAATCATCAACTGATGCCACCTATCTCGTTTAGAATTTCGACGTGGAGAACGCTCGACTGCGACAGGAGGTTCACTCGCTGCGTCAACAGTTGCAGCAGCTGCATCAACTTATCCTGCTCCCAGCAGGATTGGTCGCACCCATCGCCACGAGCTAGTCTACGGCTTTCATACAGAACATGATTGCTGAGACAAACATGTTTTTTTGCTTGATTTACTGTTTTTTCCTCAAGATCATGGCGAATATACTGATATCTCAAAGTTTCGTCTGAGAGTTTCGCATTTGCATTCATACTGTTTTGTTGAGTTGAATATCCAGTAAAAACAGTGATCTATAACAACTTGTATCTTTGTTTTGCAAAGAAATTTACAACAGGTGATCATTCACTCACTACTTGAAAAACTAGATACAAGTAGTAAATACGAGCGATAATTTTTTGTAATAATCACAAGTGACCATTTCCCCACATGCAATCTCGATGGCGTTGTTCCTGCCCTTAGTATCGCAGGAAGCGATACGTTCATATCAACGAGGAGCTTTCTATACGACCTCCTTTCTTAATGTTCTGTCGATCTTTTGTCTTATCAAGAAGACTGCATCTAAACTAGGCGCTGTAAGATCATATCTCATTTATCTCCAGGTATGTTTCCTTTTAAATTCATGAGAGTAAAGCAAAACAGATCCTCGTCATAATCTCAAGCATTTATACGGACCTACTCTTCGCACCGATCTTTCTCTTCCCACAACCCGGTGTCTACTGCTTAGGACTGCTATGCAGGATCGGCGTGAGCCCTCGAATTCTCACAGTCAGTTGCATGTTCAGATCATATTTCGCTGATATTCGCAACGAGCACTTATTTTCATGGCTGTTTCATTCTCAATATCACAATGGTGGGCTCAGCAATCTTCACATGCAGTTATTAGCGCCATCACACCATCGTTCCTGAAAACAGCTCATTCAGATTTAGTCAGGTAAATAATTTTCATGGATACATTATCTTAGCTCTCCGTTTTCTCTAGTTCTGCTTTTTGTGCAATGCTTATTAAGTTGTTGCAGAAAAGTTCATCGATCGTTCAAATTACTTTCCTATTAGCCCCGATCGTCGTCCCTATAATATATTCCTCATGCTCATGTATGAAGGCGACTTGGTGAGCTGTGTGCATTGAAAGATGCAGAGACGACGTCTTCTGGTTGCATGCATACATGTAGGTCGTGGAGAAGTACCGGTGTTAAAGATTCCCTTCGAACTGTCGTGGATCGTCAGTCGGGGACCTCACCTCCTTCTCACTAGAAACCTGGCGGTGAGAGGAGCTGCCGCTTCAATTGTTTTCGTGAGATGGCAACATCAAGCTGTTCAAACGCGCTCTCTTCAGGCTTGCTTTTTCTGCTTCGTAGTTATTGGGACCCTCTACGTGCACATGTTTTACTCACTCAACACCACGGTTGTTCAGTGCATGCTTCATCAAAACAGTCAACAAAGTTCAGCCAAATAGAAGCAGTAGCATTGTGAAAAGCATACGACGCTCGTTAGTTATTCTGTTCGTGCAGGTTGGTGACCAAATTAGCAAAGAAGAGCAACATTTATTGGTTATTCTCGTCAGCTTGCTGGCCCAGCCACAACTATTACCTTCCCTGGAGCCATTATGTTCGCTTCGATTGTAGTTGATTTCATTCCGTTTGGTATGAATCTTCGCCTAACAGTTTTTCCTCTTACTATTCCCCCGTTTCAGAAATTGCACTATATTGTTACTGCATCCTCATTCTGCATCCGCTAGTGCACAACGTGGTCTTACTAACAGTCACTCCCTCATTTCGACGATTTTTCATTGCCCGAATCAGAATCGCTGCTGAACTGTCCCCTAATGTGGTAAGCAGAAAGAGACAGCGTGTCTTGAGCAATCTCCGATTTCAAAAGCAGTCATCGTCCATGTCAAGAGAACCCAGGAAATCAATTGTCGTCAACAAAACCTGATTTCTGGCCTCTGAGTCGGCACCTTGATGAGTAAAACAATAATGATCTCGATAAATTACGATTAAAATGTACAACCCTTTTGAACATTGCTTTCCTGAATATGCAATGTTATCGTAGTCAGATACAATAAATCATTTCCAAAACTCACGAATCACAATTTCTCTTATATTTTCTTGTTATGTGTGAACGTTTTTTTCGCAATTTTTTACGGATTGTGACTGATTGCGATACTCTTAGGGCGACATTTCAATATCTTTTCAGATGCAGCATAAAATTCAAATTTCGCAATGACTGTATTTCTCTCTCTTGACTCGCAAGAGGCGGTTCGCTCGTATCAGAGATGCGTTTTCAAAATAACTTCTATCCTCAATGTGCTATCAATGTACTGCCTGCTCAAGAGAACTTCGCCTAGCCAAGGCGAGGTTAGGTCGTATCTCATTTTCCTCCAGGTATTTTTGACCACTTTGCAAAAATAATTGAATATTCAAAGGTCATTGTCATTGTCTCAAGCATTTACACAGACATTCTCTTTGCGCCTATTCTCCTTTTCCCTGTTCCAGGAGGCTATTGCTTAAGGGTATTGTGTTCTGCCGGAGTTAGCGCACGTCTTTTGATGGCAAGAGTTCCGATGGCCTTAGATATGTTTCAGGGCGGTTTTCTCTTTCTCATCATACTAGTGGGCGTCACGATCCTCTCATGCAGCTTCTATCGCCATCAGACAATCATTCCACTGAGCAGCAAGTTCCGATTGAGCGAGGTTCCAACGTACAACTTGCTTCATGCGTATAGACGTTTCAGAAAGCGTCTACTGCAATTCAGGTGTCCTTGCTTTCCTCAACAATGCTTGTTCCAATTATCTACCCTTTCTGTCCAGTAGTTGACGGCGATTTGGTGAGAATGCAACATAATGCTTATGAAAATTGAATACATAAATGCTATAGAATATAGTGGTAGTAGAAAAGCTACAAAAAGTTAAGCTCTGTTAAACAAGCGCTTTATGATGTTTGACTTTCTGTGATTGTTTTACAGACCAATTTCGGCCTTGCCTGGATAACCAGCAGAGGTCCTCACTTTCTTCACGATTCGAGTCTGGTTGTAATGGTTGCATTCGTTCTGGTCGGAGCCGTATGATGAGATCCTTTCCATCGAATTCAAAGTACAAAACCTCAGGTCTGCCCTATATTCCTACTTGCTGTTGATACTCTCTACGCACACATGTTCTACACGCTCAGTACCGCGGTATGTCTTGTACTTTCATCAGATATCCAGGACTGTTCAGCCAAATAAGAGCAGTAGCACGGTCCAAAGAATTCGACGCTCGCTTATCGTACTGTTCGTGCAGGTTTGTTTATGGCGGAATGATTGATTTGAATGAGTGAGGGAATCGAGCAGTGACGTTATTTTAGCTTTCAGTTCCGGTCATCACAATCTCGATTCCCGGATCGATTATGTGCATATCAGCGCTGGTTAACTTCATACCGTTTGGTGAGATCTGATTCCCTTTTAGGTTACGTTGTTTACGTCATTCAATCCTAGTGGAAACCGTTTTCACGAGTTTCCCGAGTTCACCCGTTTCAGAAATTGCAATTCTCTCTGTTTTACTTGCCGTCACTCCTCCTTTTCGAAAGTTTATTGTTGATTGGATCATAATTGCTATTGAGAAAGAGTCTATTGCGGTAAGCATTGAGGAGCATTTCCAAGATGTTTTTTGATTTCAGAAACACAAATCTTCAATCTCGAAAATAACCGGCACCTCATGAACAATGTCTTACTTGGAAAACGAATTACTTTTTTTTAAATTCCAACTGCATTACATTGTAAGCAAAGTCTCTTCTGAATACCGAATACAATTGAGAATTCCGTTTATCTTCTCAGCTTTCCATGCCGTGTATATGTGGTATGACGATTGTTTCCCAAGTGGAGTTTTCACTTAGTCACCCCTCCATCTTATCATTTCGCGCAAGGGTCGAGTCGAGATGGAAAACAAAGTTGCGATAACGAATAACAAACAAGTTGGAAGAGAGGTTCTCACTCCCGCCTTATCAAGTATCGCTCAGTTGATTTCCTGTTCACTCTTAGTCATCTCATATCCTGAGAGCTTTCAGATGCACGCGTTCCTGCTTGCTGCCCTCTGTCTCCTTCCCAGTCTAGCCGATGGTCTGGTCGGTTTCACTCAATCAGCCAAGGTCACGGGCATCCTCATGTGCAATGACAAACCGGCGAAGAACGTCAAAGTGAAGCTGTACGATGATGATTCAGGTTCAGTTATTTCTCTTTTCTTCGCAACTCTATTTACCTTTGGCACTGGCTAAAGGTGAAAGGTCCCACCACCGATTGATGGTGAAAAGCGAAAATGAACTGTGTCCAGGACCGGACCTTGACGATTTGATGGATTCGGGCAAGTCTGATGCTGAGGGAAGGTTCTCCCTCGCTGGCCACGTTGATGAAATCACGACGATCGATCCGAAGATCAACATCTACCACGATTGTGATGACTGGCTGGTCAGTTATACTTTTTTTCTATTGAAGCTCGAAAACTACCAAAATCTTCATTTGAATTGAAAACTCATTCTAGCCCTGCCAACGTCGCATCTCCGTTTTCGTGCCGTCCAAATACGTCACGAAAGGATCAACACCAGACAAGGTCAAAGTTTGCCGCCACTTGATGTATCTTTCTTAAATCGATTTCGCTACACAATTCCTGCACAAACAACTGCATTTCTTATCAGATAAATCGAGCTAGCCGGAAATGGTGGAATTTCGAAACTGTAAATCACTCCATTGCAGACGTACGACGCGGGCATCATCCAACTCGCCGGCAAATTCGCCGGAGAGACGAGGGATTGCTTGAATAGAGTAGTTTGAAAGTCATCTCAACGATAAAAATTTCGGAAACTTGTTCGAATTTCATAGTATTTATCAAGATGTACAGCAGCAAAAGTTAATGTGATTTCTCACACGTGCAGTTTCACTCCCTTCCTCAACGAATGTTTTAGATACAAATAGCTTGAATGGAAAGCATAATTGCGAAGGTCAGACCGTAGTGAGAGAGCAATCATTAACTGACTCAGAGAGGCAGTTTCACTCCCTTCCTCATCGCGACTCCCTTCTCGTGAGTGAAAGTGTCGAATCCGTACTTGCCCATGATCCTGCCGATTCCCGACTGGCCAACCCCGCCGAAGGGCACGAGCTCGGCTGAAAATTAGCCATTGATTGCTTTTCCTGCTATCCAACAACGAAAATTACGCATGATAAATCGACAACTTAGTCAACGACAAACTCACAGCTAGTGTGCGCCATCACGTCATTTATCGTTACTCCTCCACTCCAAGTCTGCTCAACAAATCGATCGGCTACCTGCAAAGATGCGATTGCTTTAGTAGATATGAGAAACGTGAAGTCTACCGCGGAATCAGCAGTGAACGCATAGGCAGCTAGCGGTTTCTCTTTCGATCGAATGATATCAAGTGCAACCTCCATTGATGCCACTTCGTGAATGGGGAATATCGGACCGAAGAGCTAAAGAGAGAGGAGTGATAGAATTTAAACGTATCTATCCACGCAAAACAAACGGGGCCACTCTTATAGGTAGCAAGTATTGCAACGGTCACCTCTTCCTCCATCAGCCCATCTTCAAGAGGAACATCAACAACAGTGAGAGGGTAGAAGAGCGAGGCACTGAATCACTAATTAGCATTCTATCAGAAAGTAATAACGTACCGATCCGGAGTTCCGCTGCTTGCAACGATAATCCCTTTAGAGGATTTGACTAGGGAATCGATGCGGCTGAAACGATTCTCTTATTAGTGAACGAGGAGTACAAACCAACTCAAATGCCCTCTCGTGAATGATCTTGCCGAAAATCTCGTTCTTGTTCAGTTCTCCGAGGCTGGTGATTCGCGCCTTGAACTCTTCAATGAGCGCAGCTTTTGCCTTGGGCGTGGCAAGAATCTGCGATATTTAGCCAATTGGCATCCGATTTTCGATAATGGAGCGTAAAGATGCTCACATAATCGGGGCAGACACAGATCTGCCCCGCACCCATCGTCTTCCCTCCGAGTAGTTGAGTGACTGCGTGGGGGAAGTCAGCAGTGTCGTCGATGAAGACCGGACTGCAATCAGTCTTTATTCTCCTTCCATTTGTCCCGTGTTTGAATGATTTTTTGTTCTTGAATCACTGAGCTCACTTTTTTCCTCCCAACTCCAGAGTGACTGGAGTGAGGTTCTTAGCAGCTGCTGTCATGATGATCTTGGCGACTGCAGTGGAGCCGGTGTAGAAGATGTGGTCGAAGCTGCCAAAGTTCACTGTTGAGAATTTTGGCACAGTACTGACCGCTCCTTGAGCAGATCCGATGTCTCCGCAACACCTCCAGTGACGACCGCGAAGAAGTTCTCAAATATTGCTGTGGTCCTTATCTTGGGGATATCATCAGTGTACCTTCTCAAAGTACTTGGGCGCCAATTCTTCCCACAGTTCCGCGATTGCGGGCGCCATCTCGGACGGTTTATAGATGACAGTGTTGCCGGCGGCGATGGCGAACCTACAGTTCCCGATGAGTTGGAGTCATTACAAAATGGTCATTCAGATGATAGAAATAAATGCCATAAAAGGCGATAGCATCTCACATGTTCGAAGCAAGCGAGTATATGGGCCCATTCCATGGTGCGATGTTTAGCACGACGCCCAGTGATTCCTTTACGAGGTACAGCGAGTCGCCGTTCTCAGCCGAGAGTGGAGGCGAGAGGGGCAACTTTAAGAAATAATTGTGATCTGACTAATCTTTGACAGAGATGAATAGCGGGAAAAATTCAAACCTCGACAGGCTTGCTCCACTCCTCAAGATGATTGATCTGGTGGTCAATCTTCTCAAGAGTCATTATTCGCTCCATCTGAGCGAATTGTAGACCCTGCAGTCAGGAGAAGAAAGGGAAATGTTCCATCTAGTCTGATCACTGACTCTTCCCAAATCCTTCTTGTATGATCCTTACGCTCCTTTCCCCGATCCTTTCGATATTCTCGTCGATCATTCTCTTTAGATTCTCTAGGTGTTCCTTCCTCTTTAGGATGGGACGAGTTGCTCCGGTTTTGAAGTACGCGCGCTGGGCATGAACTAGCTAAAAACAAAACAATTTTTTGGCTTCAGGGTGTTGAATTCCATGGCTCGCGATTCTCAGTCAGTCACATCGCACAGTTTACCCATTATTTAACAACAACGAGAGCCAAAGGAATGGTAAGCTCACCTCCGCATTCTGGGTGCTCATAATTGAGGAGTTGTCTAGAGAAAAAGTAGACTCTCGTCGGCTAGTCTCCTGGTAGGAATCCTTTCCCTCTCTTTATACTCTCGCCCGTGCTGTGAGTTTGTAACTTCCACGCGATTTCGAGGAACAACGAGAGATCGGCAGAGCTGAACAACATCGGAGAATGACAAACTACGTACATCCGCACCCGATAAACTGTTTGTGTCTCTCTGTTTCATCGAAGGCAAACAGTATCCATGAAGTTCTGCAGCAACTCAGAGTTCCGTTGTGACAATTCATTCTTACGGTGTTTCTTACTCAAGCAATTATCGTTTTACGCACACTCGACTCACTTAAGTGAGGCGCCATATAAGAACAAGAACGGCTGGCAGTGTTGTCTCAATGATCTTTGCCCTTTCATAAGTGCTTTCGATCTTTGACCTTCACTCGTCCCTCAATATTTATGTGCACTGCATTAGTTGAACTTCCTTGTTGTTTTCTAGTAGGCTGCCGATCGTTCACATTATGCAAATTTCACTGGCTCCTTTCACTGTTCGATCGGTCAGCAAAAGGTCGAGGTCAAATACTAAAACAACTATGGGAACGCTGCCTCTTGCACTGAACTGTAAGAGAGTGTCGAAAATAGCCGCAGCATCGACCTTGAGAGAAGGGGAAGATGGAAGCAAAGAGGAAGCAATGGGACGATAACCGATTCTCGACCTGGCCAGAGAGGCTGGAACCAACCAATCCAAATAGCTTTCGCATTGGCAAGAAAGCTAATGAGATGATGCAGGTTCAGTGAGTTTTACGCACAAAACTAGGTATGAGAAAAAGCAATTACCGCAAAGAGAGCAATCATCCACAATCGAATTACTGATGAACTATCAGTGAAAACACTGTGAATTGTTGCGAAGCGACATTATGGCTCTCTTGAACTTTACGTGCTATTGAGAAAAATGATGAGCAGACACAGAGAACATTTCAGAAGAACTAAAGTGCATCAATTGTGGAACATTGAGTATTCAAATGTTTTCGCTTTCAGAATAACGATATGCGTACTAAGGCTAACATCTCTCCTTCTTAATCTCCACTATTCGTTCCGCCGATCTCTCGCGATCGTTCCAAAACTGCTTACTTTTACGGTCTGCCCTCATTTCGCTCGTGCACATTAGGCAACCGTTTACTCCGTCGGTCAGTTAGTATAAAAAGACGCCTACTCGCCTTGACCTTCACTCTCTTGAGCCACTCTCAGCCTCTTAGGTCGAGAACTACTACTTGCTTCCTTGCACTTTTGAGTGCGCTTACTGTTTTCTCTACAAAATATTCACGTTTTAGTAGCCGATTGCCTATTGATGAAGCAATCCTTCAGGGTAATGGACGCCTCGAACAAGGTCGCCGCCTATCGGCTGGTCGGCTACGCCGCAACGTGTTTCTCGACGGTCGCCGTTCTCTCCATCGCAGTCACCCTCCCGATGGTGTACAACTACGCGGCCCAGATGAGAAGAGCCACTCTCCATGATCTCAAGGAGTGCCAGGTACAGAACCATGAACACTTTTGAATACAATTCTCACAATCAATAGCATTTTCGAAGATGGTAATGCAACTCATTTCAGGTCAACGCGAAGGGCGTCTGGTCGGACGTCTTCGCCATGAAGGCCCTTCCCTCCGCCCACAACCGCACCGCCCGTCAGGCCTACTGGGAGGACGCCAAGTGCAACGGCTGCTGCCAGCCCGGCCCAGCCGGCCCCGCTGGAGCCCCCGGTCGCGCCGGTCAGCCCGGCCATCCCGGAGCTCCCGGCGGTGGTGGAAACCCCGGACGCGCCAACGGATCGCCCTGTGAGCCCATGACCCCGCCCCCGTGCACGCCCTGCCCTGCCGGCCGCCCCGGGGCCCCCGGAGCGCCTGGAGCTCCCGGAAACGACGGTCGTCCCGGAGGACCCGGAAGACCCGGCAGCAACGGTCAGCCCGGAGAGAACGGTGGCGCTGGAAGACCCGGATCCGCTGGACGTCCCGGAAATGACGGAAGACCCGGAGCGCCCGGCAAGTCTGGATCTTCGGGACGTCCCCAGCCCGGACCCCCTGGACAGCCCGGTCGTCCCGGTGGACAGGGACCCCAGGGACCCGCTGGACGCCCCGGAAACGACGGAAGACCCGGAAACAATGGAGGCCGTGGACAGCCCGGACAGTCAGGTGCCCCAGGAAATGACGGACAGCCCGGAGATGCCGGTCGTGATGGAAACTCGGGAGGATCGGGCGAGAGAGGAATCTGCCCCAAGTACTGCGCTCTCGACGGAGGAATCTTCTTCGAGGATGGAACTCGCCGTTAAGATCTCGAACGATACTCATGCATTGATACTCAATCAGATAAAGGCTCTAGCTTCTCCGCGTATTTGACAGAAACAAAGACATCGGCAATGATACGAAAACACCTAGCATCTACATATTAGTTGGATATCACATGGGAATAGAATGGGTCAAAAGAATGGTGGTTTATATGCGAGATTGTTGAAGAATTGCTCCATTTCATCTTGTCGTGTCAGCGCATCGGTTACTACCCTTTCTAATATCTCATCGTTCGTTGGAATCAAGGTTTCCTTCTGTAAATGGGGTTGAAATGAAATATCCTCACGTACGTACGTACCTGTTCAATCAATTCCTTGTACTCTGAACTGAACATGTGATGCACCATCGAAATGAGATCAGAGACACTGCGTAATTTCGGCATTTCTGCATGAAATTACAGTTGTTCAAGTGATATGAGCTACAAAGGGACGAGCTCAAGACAAGGAAAACGCACATTGAATTCATACCTGAAGTGAAAGGCTGATGCAATAGCAGCGGTGCCATCGAACGTGCATTTATACGAGCGACGGTTATGCGTCACAACAGATTTGATTGGTGGAGTATCATTCAGACTACAACTCTTAACACATCTCCAGCACGGCGCTGTACTCAGACAGGGAAGTACACGTATGGGTGAAGGTCTCTCAAGAACGGCTGTAAGATCTCGTGTAACTCTCAAGATCATATTCTGGAGAAAATAGACAGTTTTGCAATTAGAATAGAAGGCTCAGACGATGATTTTGTTCACGACTGTTCAATTCTGTAGTTGTTGTGAGGAGGATTAAACTTGCACCCGATGTCCTACTGCTATCAACAAGCTAGCGGACCAGAGATTGGTCGATGCTGCCAGAACAAGGAATCTACATTAGCATTTCCAGTTTATCCCGTCAAACAAAGTGCTCGGTTGTCGTCCTTTGCGGGGTAGGTTTCCTCGTCACAGGGACTGGTACTCGCAGATTCTCCATTGTTTCGCTCCTTCTAGCACGTCGCCGAGGAGCGTAGTAGACGAAGACGAGGTAGATTATACCCTGAAGCGATTCTATTCTTCTCTTTTTGGCGTTGCCTTGACTCTGTGCATATCTAACTATCATTCGACAGATTCTAATAAACTGAAGCATGGTGAGAGGAGGACCTGAATCGTCGGCAGCGCATAGTAGCTGAGTGTCTGAATGAGACAGTAGTCTCCGCCCTCGAGATTGAATGTGAGCGAGAGGAAGAAGTAGGTGAAGGGCGCGAGTTGGATAACCAGTGGGACAAGGCCCTGAACGATACTAATTTTCGCTAGAGGCAATGGTCTCTATAATAGTAGTTATGATCAACGTGCGAATAAGGAAAAGTTCAGAAAAAATTTCCAGAACTATCGATCGAAACTTTGATAGGTGTTTCATTATGCAGTAGATCATGGATAGCACCTGCACAATTTGCAACTGGATGAATCTCCGTTGCAAAATTGCTGTCTTTGAGCTAATCAGTGGGGTCAGTCCTCGTAACAACCGGCGACTCCTGTGAAATCATTTCTATCATAATTTCACTGGCAAAGTGGCCAATATAAAAGAGCAATCTTACCTGTGAATAACAATAAAGAAGGCTGAATAAGCTGCAGCATACGTGGGAAGGAACACAATGAATGCGAGGTCCTTGAGCGATCGACCTCTCTGGAATATTGGACCGCTTCACCCAAGTTGATGCTTGGTTTGCTTCAAACCAAGGTACAAAATAAGCATTCGGGAGGGAACGGATAGGGGCTAAAGTGTCTTTTCTACCCATTTTCCGATTATGGTGGTCCGCTCAATTTAGGAAGGTCCGAATTTCGGACCATACTATTTTCAGGGTCCGAGAAAAATTAGGAAGGTCCGTATTTTCAAAACTATGGTGGTCCGAAAAATGAAATACACATGGAAATTTGTATTTACAATAGTCCTTCTTGGACCATTATAATTTTTGGACCTTTATATTTTCCGGCGGACCATTATATTAGGGACCACCATATTTCCCGGACCACTATAAACGAAAACGGACCTCTCTAAATTGAGCGGACCACCATAATCGGAAAATGGGTAGAAATGACACATTAGCCCGGATAGGTGCGTACAGATACTACGATGGGATTCGAAAAATGAGATACAGTATTTACATTCAGTGCGTCCTTCTCGAGACTCAGACCATAGACGAGGAATTGGTCGTGCTCTGTCAGATTGTAGGCACTTCTCACTGCATTCATCATTGATTCTTCGAATTCCGGAGTGGGAAGCATGTCCACGGCCCAGATCTGTGATATAAAACGGATCAAACTAATTTTTCCTAGAGTTGGGTTCAGTTTGAGAAAACTGAATGTCATACTTGATATCAAGCACAAAAAATCGGTTTTTCGATAACGTACTCAAAACCGCTTTGACCGTGTACTACTAAATTTATTTTCGAACAGCATTTTTCATCTCGAAGATTTTTTTTCTTATTTACAAAGCATGTGTTTCGCACTTCATCAATATCATTATCATTTTATCAACGAGTGAAAAACGACGAAGGGGTTAAACGTTTGTCTTCATCTCATAAGTATACAATTAAGTCATCGAATAATTCATTCTTCTTACAAATTACACAAGATCTTGACGGATCTACTCTCGACCGCGATACCTGCGAGAAAGTTCATCTATCGAGAGAGCAAACTAACATAGTCCACACTATTCTCATCTTCCAC
>LS489020.1:385348-408320 GCA_900490845.1 Pristionchus japonicus | reverse complement strand
GTGGAAGATGAGAATAGTGTGGACTATGTTAGTTTGCTCTCTCGATAGATGAACTTTCTCGCAGGTATCGCGGTCGAGAGTAGATCCGTCAAGATCTTGTGTAATTTGTAAGAAGAATGAATTATTCGATGACTTAATTGTATACTTATGAGATGAAGACAAACGTTTAACCCCTTCGTCGTTTTTCACTCGTTGATAAGATGATGCTATCGATAAATCATAATAGTAGTACAATAGTTGTTTTGAACATGAAAGCATATTCGAACGCATTGGAAATGAAAACGTGAAATACGGGACACGGCATGAAATATGATCAGAAAATCATAAAATCACTTGAAATATGGATAAGACTTTTTACAAGAGTTTTGATGCAGAGTTCACCCGTGTTCATCGTAAGTTTTCCTAAACTGACTCCAACCCTTGGAAATATTAGTTTTACCCATTTTATATGATTGGATTAGAAGTTTGGCGTTGCAGTGAAAAGAGCGGCAGCAGAGAGATTCTCTTGAGAGGAGTTAATGAAACACAATGGGTAGAAAGCCCGACAAAAAAGGAGATTACGTTCAGATGAAAACATACAGCGGTGAACGACATGAGCAGGATGCTGAAGGCGTACGAGGACGCTAGCGATTCGAGTGTGCTCATCGCTCGGCCGCGTTTGTGCAGACCACTGAACTTATGTCTTTGTTTCTTCATTGCAAGATCAAAGATCTCACTTGAACAGATGCAAGTACTGCATGATACACGGCGCGGGCGTTAACTGCCACCATCCCGTGTTCAGCAGCAGTCCTCCGAAGTAGAATGCGTCGACGAGTGGTCGAGGCAGAGCTATGAGTGCGGGGCCGAAGATCGAGTTGATGTAGAGACCGTCGATGAAGACGTGCGACTGAAAAATTTGATCGCCACTTCAGCAAAGACTGCTTGTTTCTTCTTTTATGCGCCCGAGCTTTGCAAATAATGTACTGTTGACAATTTCAGAATCTTGTGCGGAAGAACCAAATAAAAACGCACCACCATCGCTATCAGCCAGCAACAGCTCATGAGGAATCCGTGAAGCGCACTAATTTGTAGGCTGACCCGGTAGGCGACAATCGATTGAGCCATCGAACCTGAAATGAGTGTTCAACTTCATGGTTTGAAACTAGAGATGTTTTGAATGCAAGACCATACCGTTAATGAGCAGAGTCGATAGTGCAACGTTCAACACCATCCCGAGTAGGCCGAATGCCGTGGCAGCCAGTATGATCTCAACCGGCGCGCCCATTCGGCCTCAGTTGCTGACAGAACGGCTCGTACTAGTACATGGTCGCGATTTCAGGGCTGAAAGTAGCCCGATGGCTAGATCGAAGGAGGCTAACTGGAAATGTGGCGGAATAGCCCTTGCTCGGCGAGGGATAGGGGAGGAATGAGAGGATGGATGATCATAAAAATGATAAAAAGTTGAACATTTGGTGATTTCTTATCCCTATAGCGAAGACCTTCAGTCTCACGAAATATCGCTAATAGCTCGTGAACGGAAGTTGCGCATTAGGCAAGGGTTTCACGATGGTTACTGATCAATGATGCAGCTACGTAGCCTACGTGCAGACTTGAGATTCAGAGATGAGATATGTCTAATACGTTATGTAATTCACATCAGATCCACGTCAAAATATACGAGATAACGAGCGGTTTTTGCTTTTTGTCTATTTGCAGAAAGGTTAAAAACGGAGAAAGTAGCAAGATTAATTTACGAATAACAACACCTTAGAAATCGTGGTTTTTGATTGGTTGTCTATACGCAAAAGAGAGAAAAGTAAGAGAGACCTACGCAAGGCCGCGCGCTCTTTTGGCCATGTAATCCGAGCTTGCGGCTTAGTGCATTTGCGATTCTGAGATCTTCCTACTCATGTGCAGTAGCGAGGTGGAGGAGGAAAACAAACATCGTCAGATAAGCCCGCGTGAATCGAGCTTAGCCTGCTCAGTTATGCAAATCGTAGCATTATCGATATTCTTTATTAGTTCTCAGTCAGTACGTGATTCATCGATGTCTCTCTGCTCTTGACCAATTGTCACTGCTCACGAGGGTACATCCGAATGATGCAGCCGTACTTCGGACGGAGAATGGCTTCGGCAAGAGGCGGATTGTCGTTGAGCGCCCTGCAATGAGAATCATGTTGTTTGTTTCTATTCTGTTTGACAGGAGAGTCAGGAGAACAGGGTTCATGAACATGTCCACTCACATATCTGACTCAAATCTGTACCGCCTCAGCAGCCAAGACATCACCACTTTCTCTTCGTAGCTAGCGAATCGTTGACCTGCAAATGAGCAAATTTCGTTGTGTTCAAACCCTGATGACTTTCAGATTCGTTGAACCCTGCATTTACCTAAGACAGACGAGAACAAACACGCGATTTCTCAATATGGAGTGGGTGGTCATTGAACCCCCACTTTCTAAACTCTCTTGCATCTCTCGCAGACCAGAGGTGTGTGCAAGAGAACAATGAGACGTGCAAAGATAGCGCTCGTCTCATATGCCGCCCTATGCCTATGAATCTGACCAATAGAGACGACATCAGTGTTGTAATTTGTACGCGCATTTGTACTCACCGATGCAGTTTCTCGGTCCTGCTGAGAAAGGAATGTAGTCGTACGCGTGTCTGTTCACTGATCTCTCAGGGAGGAACCGATCGGGGTCGAAGGACTGCGCGTTTTCGAAGTTCATCCTGCACCATTACATATTTTCTATCAAATTCGCAGAAACACCATTGAAACACCATAGCCGAGACTCACTCATTCCTGTGAATGGCAATAGGACAGATGTTGACCGTCGTTCCTCGAGGAAGGGTGTAAGTACCTGTGAGACTTTCATGATTGAACCGTTTTCACATTCCGAGAAGGAGCTTTCCCCAACTAACCGCACTCAAAATCGTTCTGCAGTCTTCTCATAACGATGGGGACGGGCGGGAAGAGGCGCATCGCTTCTTTGATGCATCTGAAGAACGGGTTCTCATACAGTAAGCCCCCTACTCGGACATTTTCGAAAGTGCTGTTCTCTTTATAACCCAACATCACGAAGCTCACCTGTCCAGGTACGGCATATTCGTCAGATCGTCCCTGGTCGCCTCTCGATCGGCATCTCCTTTGAATACCTCCATGACCTCCTTGGCAGCCAGTTCTTGATTCTCAGGCGAGCACGCAAGACACCACACCGTCCACGCAAGACCGGAGGCAGTTGTGTCGTGGCCTAGGATATAGTGAGTATTTGGGTCTTGTGCAGTGATCTTGAATAGACTAATTGAAGGGTGCATATGCTGTAAACTTAGAAGCCCTACTTATCAAATGGCGAGAACTCACCCTCGAACATGAACGTCTCGACCTCATCCTTGAGGTCTTCAGTAGAGAGACGTGCATCGCCACTCTTAAATGCATTATTAATTTATAAATTTTCTGTGAATCTAAGCATCTACAAATTTCAGCAATAGTTGATGTGACGAACCTGCATCAGCAGCATGTCCAGAAACGCCCTCTTGTTCTGTTCCACCTCGCCTCTCTCGAGCGCTTGCCGACGTTCTTCGATCACCTGGAAACGACTTAATTTTAGACAATGACGTCATAAAAAATTCTCACGCTCTCCGTGAAGCCTCTGGCCGTGTTCACGTAGCCCATGTACTCTTGGTCGTGGCCGATCAGTCTTCTGAAACGAAATCGCTTCTTTTCTAGTTTTTCTCGCCCTTTCCGACTTCATTGAAGACAATGAAATCATGAAGAAAGGAGAATTTTCGTTAGCTCACCGCACGAATCGGCTCCACAGCACGGGCCGTGACAGCACATCCACCGCCATCATTACCATCCTCTGAACAGCCGTAACGTACGGTTGGTTGGGGTTGTGCTGCGCGTTGAGCTCCTTGCCCATGGCAGTTTCTGAAAAGGAAATCAGATGATATTGCGATACTCAAAGTGAAGTTTCACGAATTTCAGAGGGAAACGTACCACAGATAATATCTAGCGTGCACAGCTTGATAAGCGGGTAGATATCGAATTTACTGTTGGCACGATCGACGAGGATTTCATCGACGAAGACCTGCAACAAGGGATGCATGTCACCAATTTTCGTCTCTTTCATTTTGCAAAAGGCCTACAAATATTGAATTGCTCACCTTGGAGTGTCTGTTCATTGCCGTGATGTACGTATCTAGTTGACTGAAGTGGAAGGTGGGCGTGAGCAGACGACGTCGCTGTCGCCACGAGTCGCCAGTGCTGGAAATGGATCCCATCTATCTACTCAGTTCTCCAGATTTTCGCAAGCACGAACACAGAGGAAAAACTCACTTGAGGAGCAGTCCTCTGCCCAACCACGGAAGAAGCAGATCGTAGTCGTTCCCCTTGGTTATCTCCTCGGATGAATCGAGAATTGCCTTGACTGCCTTTCCAGAGAATGGAGTGATGAAGCAACGATGGAGAATCCAGATGCACGACATGTCCTGGCCTGAAAGACAATCTGATGAATATTTGAGGCCCTTTTCCTAGTATTTCTACTTCTCTACTTATCGTAAAGTGTTTGTTTCGCGATCAAAGAGAAGTTCATGTCACATTTGAGCTGTTTGCAAGGAAGCAAGGATTCTCTGACCAATAACACACTACGAATAGGGACTGCCTTGTTTACACAGTATGACCAAACGGTATGGCCAAACAATGAATTTCGATGCTGATCTGTTTCTGATTATGCTGCATCATTTACTCACCCAACTTCGCGTAGTCGTTCGCTCGCTTGATCATGTTGATCGGCATATCCTCTGCTGATCTCTTCACAGTGAGCATGTTACCGACGATGGGCAGACCAGGCGGACCAGGAACGAGAGAGGCAATCTTCTTCTGACGACTGAATTAGTATTCGTTCAAAAAAATTATATTTTTTGGTCATTAGTAATGGATTCTCAGGAATTTCCTCTCATACGTGTCAGCTGTCAATAGTCATACACATAGAATATTCTGACCAACGAAGGAGAATCGACTGTTTGTTTGCCTCTCGCCGACCAGATGGAAGGGAAAACGTGAGAAAACGAACCTGTACTCTCGCCAGAACGCCAACCCCGGCAGCAGGATATAGTACATGAGCGGTATGACCGCGAGAAGTGCGAGAGCGAGCATCTGGGATAGTGATTTATCAAGTGAGGCTAGGTTTCACAAACAATGCGAACGCAAATGTAAAAGGAAGAGACATTCATAACCAGAACTGTATGAGCAAAGGCAAGTGACAATAAGTAGCGCGAAATATCCAAAGAGAATCACTTCTCGACGGTATCCGAGTGTGAAAACAATCAAAGCAACGTGGTAACGATGGACACAAGATTTGGAGCGACCGAGAAGGGTAATGATCGAGGAAGAAAGTGCACGATAGTCGATCGTGAATGCCAAACTCCAGCAACCTCTGTCGCATTATGTACTGATCGAGTCAACCACTCTCGGCTGGCCGTAGCAGCAACCTTGCTCTCACCATTTCGAATGTACTCTCCCAAGTTAGACAGACGAAAGAGAATGAGAAAGTGAGAGAGTCAGATCATCTCCCGGCCCGTAACACTTTCACACAGACTACGCCGTGAATCGGTCGATGAGCAACGAGTGATAAGACCACTGCATGATAGGGCGAGGGAAAGAGTAAATACGAACACCCTTGCCCCTTTCCCGGCCTAGGTTTAGATGTCAAAGTGCAGCGGTAACTTGAAACAGGAGAACTGACAGAGTCACAGGCTACGAAGAACGCCGTTGATCACCGAATGCAGACGAAAGTAGAGTACGACACGTGGCTCAACCATACCACCTTGCGATTCACGAGTTTATCTCCATAATGGGATCACACTAGAGAGAAGGGCGCGATACTCTGTGGCAAAGTGTTACGGAGTCACATTCGGCGCCACTTTGCATGTGGAAGTGTGTCTCTCGGGGCGGAAGAGATGTCATAGAGACCCGTTTCCAAGCTGTTCGATTGCACGGATTCGGCAGCTGGGGAGACCTGATGAAATGGAGTTGACAAATATGTTCGTTTCTGGATGACACTTTCGCACAGATTACAGGAAGAGCTTTCTGCAAACTACAGAATCAGAATTAGCGCACTTTGCACACAATCAGATTGTGCCGACTTTGCGAAATATCTACTGGAGGGCACTATAAAAGCCCTGGCTCCAACGTTCTGAGATCAGAAGTGGGAAGGAAAAGAGATGGACAGTAGAGAAACTGACCTCCTTCTGTCCCATGTTTGCGTCTAATCGAGCTAGTGTCAGCCGGATTTCCTCCTGCTCGGAGTCGAATCTGTAATCAATTTTTGCTGTTGGTGGTATCGCCCTAACCAGTTCTCAACGTGCTTTTCGTGAAATATTTTTTTCTTCTGAGTATCGTTGTGATCTTTTTTGTTGTTGAAAGAATCTTCAGCGTACTAGTGAAGTGGACATGCCAATAAGTCGGTAGCAAATAATGAAATCTAGGATGCGATACAAGAACAATCGAGGAAAACGAATTATCCGAAATGAACCATACGTCTACCATGCTACTTTCAAGATCAGCTCTACTTCTCTCTGCAAAATCTTCACTCTACTGACCTGCATGGGGCTGGCAGGTAGACGATCTTGGGCGGTTGAGGTGGTGGGCAGAGGTTGAAGTCCAGTCCGAATCTACTTGATTCAATGCCTGGAAGTCGTTCCATTAACTGAGTCATTCTTGTTTGAATATCGTGATAGTGTGCAAAGTCTAACCTGGTAAGACGTCCAAAGCTTGGCTGATTGCGGAGAAACGGAAGAGAACTACTAGCAGCATGTTCGTCAAAAACTGTTCCATACTACTACCAGTCATTTCCTAACTCCTCTCGACCACTTGGCCCCACTCTCAGCCAGCGCCTCTTCAGAGGTCATAGCCACTGGGCTGTTCACCTCCTTTATTGGGTCATCCACAACTGAGAATGACGAACACTTCACAGAATTGCTCCTTATGCTTACTTGCATTTTGATGCAGTGCCTTCACGTTGTTTATTCTGATGTTAGATCCGCTCACTTCATACCGTTACCGTATCTTCAAACGGTCGTTAGACCACTTCATTTGCGATCTTATTAGCAAACAATCGCTATGAATAGATAGGGAGAGCGGGGAGAGGTTATGAGTCCTAATGGACATACTGCGATTGATCAATGGATAGAGGGGAGGCTGAGTGCGTTTTCCATTCAGACTGCGCGTGTTTGTTCAACGCCTTTCCGGGAGTGTGAAGACTGTTCTGACTCTCTTCGATTTGCATGCTCTCTCGCTTTGTCTGACGAACTAGAGAGTACGCGGAATCGAGAAAATCTCAATGCAAGTGGTGAGAGACCGTATGATTCGAGGAGAGGTGATCATGAATGAATGAATGGATTGAGATGGAGAGAGGGAGGGCGAAGGGGATAGTTCAAGTAGTTCTCAACAGTTCCTTGTGAGTGGTGGTGAGGTGGTGCACCATCGAGTCCCGTCTTAGTCATCACTGACCTACTTCATCCCTCTGGCTAGAGATGATGATAATTCACACCGATCCCTCAGTCAGTCGACTTCTTCACGAGAATCAATCAACCATCCAAGTCTCTTCTTTGTGAATACGACAGTGCGTCGAAAGGTCAGTTTAAAGGGATGACTCCGTGGTTTGCGTAGGCCTTCGATTGGCGATTCTCACATCCAAGAATGCATCGCGCATCGATGATCTGCGCATGCCATGGGCATCCCTTTTTCGTTAATTGTTTTGAATGTCGATTGTCGTCCTTCCCGATATTCATAATCATCTGTTCTCATAATGTATTTCCCTGAGTTATCTTCAAAGTGAATGGAATTTCCCCGATTTTTCCTCTCCTTGAAGGATGGCTCACCTTTCGCAACATTCGTGATTCACACTTCTCTTTCTGAGTAGTGCCGATAGCCACTCCGACCCCGTAATCCTTATTCTTAGCACTCAACCCTGATTGCTCTCATGAAACCCTCTCATTCCTTAGTGACAGCCCATCAGAAATCAATCCTTTTACGGATAAGCATTACGCACTTTTATCCTGAGCACAAACATCAACGGACTGCAACAATGTCTAAAAATGCACGTTGTTAGCTTGATAAAGCAATAAAACACTCCTTCTTGCTACACACTACGACGGTTGCGAACAAAGCAATGCGATAACGATAGGAAGGAATTCATGGCGAGGTCCGAATCTCGGCTCATGATTACAATAGAAAGCTCAGAGAACACACGGTGGTGAAAAGCGAATAGCCTACTCGATGCGGAGATACACGTTCAAACTGGGTGAAAAGCATGGATATGCGCTCGAAGTCGAGTCATTGAGAGTTCCGAAGCGACAATTCTCACTTAGTGCTTCGCATTAACCGGCTTGCGACCCTTGAAGTCGTTCATTGTCTCGGAAATCTTGAAGTACGCAAACATGAGAGTGTTCGACGCCGTAGAGAAGAGACTGAAATTGTCGAACGTTAGCCACCACACTTCCATTTTCCTCCTTTCCAAGACAGCAAAAGTATTGGCACGGTCTGGGGGTCGAACCCGGTGTCAATCGACTTATTTCCCAAGTCAATGGATTGTGGAACCAAGAAACGTACGCTCTGAAGATGGTGACGATGTAGAGGAAGCGGGGGACGTAGTACTCCTGCTTGTTCGTGAGAACGGCCTCCATGATGCACGAGATGACGTAGTCGGGCTCGAGGATGGGAAGGAGGTTGGGCGCGCTGCAAAATCGTACGTTTAGGACCGGAAATGGGGCTTGAAGAGGAAAGTACGCCTTACTTGGTAACGACGCCATCGAACATGCCGGTGTTGATGTAGTACGGGCAGATCAGGGAGGTCTGCAAAAAAGTTGTTTTTTTCACTCGAATAAACGTTTGAATGGGGCTTAATACCTTGACTCCATCAACTCCGAGGAATCTCAACTCGTCCGTGATCGACTCGTGGAATCCGACAGCGCCGTGCTTCGACGCGCAGTAGTCGACCTGGAATATCACGGTTTCTCAAAACTGTGCTAAATCTGTATGAAAATGCCATCAAATTGTCAATTGCGTATTCAGAGAAAGGAGAAGGGAAGGGAGAGAATATTGTACCAATCCAGCGACTCCCAGCTTGCCAGCGATCGATGCAATGGTGATGATGTGACCGTGATTACGGTCGATCATCGATTGGCCGAAGTGCTTCATCGTCTGAAATATTTGCAGCTATTGAACAGCCTCTGCGTCTACAGTATACCAATTATGATAAGAACATGATGAAGTTAGAAAAAGAGGTCGCAGAAAGACTAACGTAGAGGCAGGCCATGCAGTTGACGGCCATCGTCTTCTCCATCAACTCCTCCGGACACTCGAAGATCTTCTTGCCCGTGACGATGCCCGCGTTGTTGATCTGCAAATCACCCATTTCATTCCTTCGATCTTTGATCTTTGTTTCATCGAATGAAGCTCTGCTTAAAATTGACCATGGTTCAGTGTGGAAAGGCAATGGGGTGAATTTTAAACGATAGTGGGCAACGCACCAGGATGTCGACGTGTCCCACTTCTTTCTTAACCAGGGCGGCCTTGGCGGCGATGTCCTTGCGGTCCGAGAGATCCACAGTGTACGCCCAGACCTGCAACGATTCATCTCAAACAAGGTCGTATATCTTGATTTTGACCCAAATTTGACAGCTTTTCACTTGAAATAATGGAAAATAACGCTAAGAATAGCGAACCTTGACGCCGCTCTTGCTCAGCTGCAATTTCGTTTCCTCATTGCCTGCCGTGTTCACGTCCCACAGCACGATGTCGCAGCCGTTCTTGGCGAACTGCAAATGAACTTTGATTTTTCTGTCCCGAGTGTGCCTGTCGTGTGTCCACCTCTACGGACACCAAAGATCACTCCTCCCCAATGATAGAGATCACACATTGATTGACACTGCACTTTAGGAAAGGTGATGTTACCTCCAGTGCCATCAGCCGGCCAAGTCCGGAGCCAGAGCCGGTAATCAGGCAGATGTCGCCTGAAAACATTCAAATTAGAGTGAATTATTGCCTAAAACAAAATCCAAGAATCATTCGAAAGCAACTGCTTCTAGTCATCTTTGTGTTTGATAGGAATCAGACATTTCGAAAAGGACGTACCCTTGATTGACTTCCTCGGCAGCACTCCGATGGGCAGGCAGGACTTGACCATGTCAATGAGGGTAAGGACGAGCAGTTGAGCGATCGTCCACACGAATTCGACGGTTCCGAGCAGAAGATCGTTGACGACGTCCATGGCTCTGAAAGGAAACGAGTAGGGATGGAAATTATGAGATTGCTCTCCTCAACTCGCGCGATTTCTCACTGGTCAGAGAAAGAGAGAGGCACTGGGAAATGAAGAGACTGCGACTCTAGTAACGTAAAGGCAAACCCAATTTCTCGGATGAACGCTAATCGAAAACATGGCTCTGTGGGTCAAAACTAACTCAGGGTCAACCTGCTAATTGCGAATGAGCGGCTAACCTATAACTCTGGAGGAGAGAAAGTGGTTGAATCAAGGCATTTATCGGAGCGAAAATGGGAGCGAAATTGCTCGTATCAACGATTATGCTATTATCCCCGCTGAATTTGGATAGTGGATATTGGATAGCCGAGATATGAAATATGCACGAGTGCGAGAGACTAGGGAAAACCTCGAGAGTTGGAAGAAGAGAGGATAGCGAAGTGAGCAAACAACAAATCGGGGTTAGATTCTGGCGTGCGATACTGAGCGTTTATACGTGGGAACTCGCGATGGTATCTGTTCCCTGTTGAGAAACACTGCTGAATCAGCAAAAAGGTGTCAAAAATGACGAAAATTTTGTTGGCACCTGACTTTTTCGGCAGATGTAATCAACTGAGTTTTGGTTAGTGTCTTTCTCGGGATGGTCCGGGCTGAATCGTTGGGGGAAGTGAACAATGTTCAATGCAATAACATGAAAAAAGGATATGTTCGAGAGATTCCCACTTGATACCTCGATGAATAGTGGCAAATATCATAGATGCACTAATAATAAGCCGAAAGACCATTCAGAATTGAGAGAGTTTTCATAGCGGAAGAGGGAGAGTGTGCAAACAAACAAACCACAACTCGACAAGGGGTTTAGTTCCTAACCACGAGCAGTTTTGGACAGAGGGAGAGAAGGGGTAATTAAGGCTGATTATGACCAGCTTAGCGCCGTGTTGGGCACTCCAAACTATTCCGATAGAGCGGCGCTTTTTATACTAGGATACTAGGGGTCGGCGGGACCCTTCAGATACGGCGAAAAGGCGATTGATCTGTAGGCGAGTGAGGGAGCGATACGGGAGTGATAACGAGAGAGTGTGGGAAATGAGGAGAGATCTCACTCCGGTCAGAGTGCCGTCGTAGCCATTGTAGCTTATCAGAAATGTGCGCAAATCAGTGCGAGTGAGTGATCAATTCTCTCCCACTTCCCTGCCTCTGAGATGGGTCGCTTCAATAGGATTAACCTGTCTTCAGGATAAAAAATAGGTTCGCACAGAGCAAATCAAGTATATAAAGTCTGAGTTTTAGTGGGTAAACCGCTTAGCAGCGCCTATGAATAAGCATTCTGATCAGAGAGCCGTTGTAGCTTATCGCGGGTAGGAAATGTGCGCAAATCAGCGTGATTGATCTGGCCATATTCTGTCTTTCCTTGATGCTAATGAACATTTCCGAGGATTGGCAAGCCGTTTGCATAGGGCAAATATCACTGTTGAATATTTTGCCCTCCGCTCATCAAAGACTGTGCGCGAATCAGTGTGATTTCGGGGCGAATTCAGATTCTCTCCTTAACGATCCCCGACAGCCCCTTCTCCCAGATAACGCATCCAGTTCGCGCCGAGCGAATGAGTTATAATCCGCCGAATGGATCCGGTAAGAGCTTCGGTGTAGCTTATCGTGTTCGCGGAATGCGTGGAATGCTCAGCGCGCTTACGAATAGGTGGGGCGCATTCCAAGAGTCTGATCTCTTGGCACGCCCTGATAATACTAATCCCCTTTTCCTTGGAATGACAAGCGGTTTGCACCGAGTAGAGAGATCACTGAGGACAGAAACCATCCAGAGCAATGGTATCTATTGGCAAAGCGGTATTAGACGGTTCGAAACAGGTGAAGTTGAAGGAAAATATGTTCGACTTCGGCACAAATTCTGGTTGAATCCGACCATCTCAGAGATCGGAAGCACCCGACTCGAAACTCTCGAAGCCCAACAGCAACAGTTGTCTGACAAACAACGACGAGTGAAGATGATCGAGTGGACCTGACTCGCGAGGGACTACTTTACATCCGATCGAGATCTCTCTGTTATGCATGTACTCTCTCCAGTTAGGCTGATCGAGAGTGTATGAAACAAAGGTGCCCGTTGCACCCGAGTGGAGTGAAAACGAGTCACCAAAAACTAGAAATCGTTTTCGTTATCAGGATCGACCACGCTACAATACATACACGCGCTATCAGTTTTCGGTGCGTTGATGGGGAATGATCGAGAATGAAGCGAATCATTCCGCTTTGTAACGTCGTTAGAGGGCCGAAGAGTGAGAATTTGCCTGGAAGCCATCCACTCACCTTTTCATTGGTGGAAGAATGGCTTGCCAGAGGGAGGGAGAGAGCGGCAGAAGCGAATCTGAAAGAGGTCGTTATTCTGAGGAATGGTGGCTCAATAAAACTCGATTTCCACACCTTGTGAAGTCGTTTGAAAGAGGAAAAGCTTCAACATACCGAACACATTCTTCTCCATCTGCATGATTCTGAAGATGATGAAAAGTGAGGGAATTCCGATGCAGAAAATTGCATCCATATTGAGAGGAGCGCTGCGAGAGTGAACTCCTTGATTGAGCACTGAAACAAGCGCGCGATTTGCGAACCTTTTGAAGCGTGCGAAAGTCGCTAAGAGAGTTTGTCCAACTGTGGTCAACCTTAGTCGCACGATTACGACACGTCTGTGCTTTTATGGTACAAAACGTGGAGTGAAACACACAAAACTGTCGCAATCATCATAGTCGAAGTGACTAGCACGGTAGAAAAAGGAACGAGTGAAAGGATATTTTCATAGGAGGGTCAGCTAGCGGAATTTACGATGTGAGCTTGACGAACTCGAGTGATTTGACCTTCTTTCCGAACAACAATTCATCAACATGTTATCCTTTCTATGCTTGCTATCAATTCGTAATGTTTATTGCCATGTACGTAATAGGTTTCACGTCATTTCCACGAATCATCGAGCATGTTGAAATACTGGTTGGTCGTATCGGAGATGCCTGTGCCAAGAGGAACGATCGTCGCTTGGCGAGGCCTAAGTTTCTTAATTATCTTTTTTCACTTGGAATGTGCAAGCCTGCAGGGCAGAAGTTTGAGCGCTGATTTGCGCAACGATTTGTGCATTCTCATAAGAAATCCGGACGCAAATGCGCAGTTGAGTACGTGAACCTGCGCAATGAGATTCGATCGGAAGGGATTAGTTTGGGGACTGAGGAGGAGTTTAGATTCAGTTCAAATCTGTTTATTCCCTGAGTCCCCTCCTCCCTCTAACCCAAAAACATCTAAGAAGTTTCATCCAAGGGGCAAAGGAGCGAGATTATCGCGCCATTATTCTAAGAGGTTGTAATAGTAGGATAGTTACGGCAATTCCATCAGTTCGTGTACGGGAAAATCAAATTGAAGGAATAGTGAGCAAGCCTCACCGCAAAGTAGCCACTGTCCATGAGTGCATAGATCGGTCCGTCGAAGAATGCGATGAGGATGATGTAACTGTATGCAATCGCCATGCCGATTGTCTCAACTTGCATGATTCAGAAACATTTCGAAGTAGCTGCCATACTTTGAAGACGAAACTGCCAAAGTAGACAGGATGCATCGCCCGTGCCATCTGGTACGCTTCGTTCACCTGCAACTGGCTTATTTGTGCGAGAAAAAATGTGATTCTCTTTGATTCCTAAGATCAGATCTGCTTAGTACATCTCTACAGTGCGTATTCGTGAGATAATGTCCCTAATAGACTTGGGTGTACTCGGAAGTATGCGTATTCGTATCCAACTGATCTCCGCTCGTCTTAAATTAACCCAGTGGAGATACGTCTTCGCACATTATTGGAGGAAGTAATGGGGTACGTTGGTTCAAAACAAGAGATCTTCCTGCTACAAATTTTCACGAACTCTATGAAGCTACCATAGTTTTCCTTCAAATCTTCAAAACAAATGATGTCACAAACCTGATATCGGGCGTTCAATGTAGCATTTCCATAGGTTGACTTGTAACGTCTTCTGCAGTACCAGATGCCAAGTGTATTGATCTGAGCAAAAACATGAATCAGATATGAGTTTCTTGGGGCGATGCAAGATAATGAGCACCACGTGCACTAACCAGCAGAGTGGAAAGGTCTATGCCATTATAGATCATAAACCCAATGTAGTGATGGTCGTCCAGATAGATCAAATAACCAATGAGTGTTCCGATCGAATACTGTGACATGGTCTCTTTAATTAGCCAAGGTTATTTTCTCACAGCAAACATAGTCATGGGAATTAGCACTATCCATTTGGCGCCTGACAAATGATACGTCTGTGGTTGGAACGTAGATCGAATACGCTCAAATGCAATGAACATTTCGAAACAGGAACTGGAGGCGTAAAACACCGAATGAATGACCAGAAATTGGGGTCTCAATTCTGAACGGAACTATTAATCTGAAACGCTCGGAACCTCGGAGTGACCAGGCTCGATAATTCCGATAGGTACGTAGCCTTTATCGTAGAAAAACATCTGGACTTGTAGCTGAACGGTGTTTGCAAGCACTCCGAGCAGTGAAATGCACCAGAAGGTGATCAAATACCTCGAACACTGACGATTTTCTCGATTTGACAGTCATAACTTACCGACAATTCCGATGAAGGGCGCATTTTTGAGTAGCAATAAGGAGGATGATTACAGGAATTGCACTAAGCGTACAAAGGATGAAGAATAAGATGGGAACAATTGGATGGAGAACGATAAAGTCAAGAAGTTGATCTATGAAAGTCGCCATCTTCAATAATGATGAGTCTTAATGGAAGACGCGCATATGATAGACTTATTTGCGCGTCTTGACAACGCGTAAAGTTCATGGAATGTAATGTGTAGCATCAATGAATCATACGTAGTTGCTTTGAATGTAGACGGCTGATCTAGATGTGTGTTTCATCAGTCCAAATTTATTCCATTATTAAATAATGTACATTTTGACGCTGTGCTCCAGTAGGATATTTTCACAAAATATCATTAATACTATATTCTTTACATAGGAAGCGTGATCATTCGAAGTGTCTTTCAGTCGCATTCTTTACAGATATCAAAAATAATCCTAGCAATCCAGTGAATGCAAACGTACGCTCACTGAAATCAACGCAAACCTTTTAAAGCTCCCGGAAGGAGAATGCCCCAGACTCACCGGTCAATAAATGAGCATTATTTTATCAAAAGAAGCAGATAATGCGTAGGACTTTCTTTGTGTGTGCTTTTTGGGAGCAAGGTAGCCTTGAAGTCTGAAGTAGATTATGATTTCAACAACAACAAAAATTTCAAGTCAGCTGCATCGCAAAGCTCAATCGGAACTGTCCATTTCCTTTGAAGCCTACATTTGAATCGATTTTTAGATCTTTCGAAGTAAATTCACTGCAGTTTTATTTGAAATGCCGTCACACCCAATTGTCATTGTCTTGTCTATAGTACGAAGCCCACTCGTAGACGGAAAACGCATAAAATGACTCTGATTCCCCGAAAGATTTGGCCTAGACAGTGTGTTTACATCGTTCTTCATCTTATCTTACAGCATGCAAGCGAGCATCGTAAATGTGAGGCACACGTATTTAACATCTCTTGTTTTGTCATTCACTTTCTGTGCTTGCGATCGTTTGTTCTGCAAATCTTTACCTCATGTCATCATGAGAATTCACTAAATTCTGATTGAACCATGACAAAAATGTCGCTATGATTCGCTTATAGGCGTTTATCACTCACTTTTTTCGCACTTGATCATTTCATTTTCAGAATGGAGCACTCACTAGATACTCTTTCCTCTGCAAGCACAGTCGAAATTGCCGATCCAGATGAAATTACGCTCAATATTCTATCACGGTTCGAGAAATTGCCTTTTGAACTCGTGTGCACTATCATTGAGTATGCAGCTGAAGCCGTGTGTGCGCTACGACTGGTGTGTATATTACAGATCATTCGGCTGCTTTTATGGAGAAACGAATTCTTTGGCATCATCTTTTCAGACTTCACGAATTCTGCAAGTGTACGTCGACAAATTTCAGAGCGTTTCACTGAATCTAGGGAAAGCCGTGGCGCCTTCTCCAAGTAAGCCATTTAGCATTGACATATTTGAGTGATGCAACTTGCAGCCAAATTCCTGCTTGAATTATCATCCCATCTGCGTTCACTACACATTCGAGTGAACAATGGCCCGGCTGTGAACGATGTGGATTGGTCTAGGCTGACAATCGGCATGCTTTCAAGAACCCTCAACACGTTCCACTTTGAATATCCCACTCAGCATGAATTCCTCACGCGCGCAGGAGCTGATCTTCTCATAGCGGTAAGTCGCTTTCGATTATCTTTTTCTCTGAAGATATCATTTCAGCGCCTACCATATCTCGGCAAGAGAGTATGGTTCAAGTCTTCTTTCCATTCAGACACCACACCGTGCAGAAATGAGCACAACGACCATGCGATTTCTGGTTTGGCCATGATCCAAAACAAAATTGCTTGATAATTCGTGTTGCAGAAGCGTGTTCAAGAGATTGGCTAAATACTCCAAACAAGACGCGTACACTAAGCATTATTCATATATCGCGAGTGGACGAAATCATGCCATGGGACTACTGAATGCTACGTATCAGTACACGAATAAATGCGATTTTGAACATTTGTTTTTGGTTGTTTTTAGAGGAAAAAAGGAGTTCAAACAAATCTGTGGACATTGACTGATGTCTTCAATTACCTTTTCGTTAATTTTTCTTGTATACTCTGCACTCATCAAAAAATGAAAAATACCATTTATTCAGTGGTTCGCAGCAACAACGTTTCATAATTTTCAAGTACTTTTGCATCCATTCGAGATGGCGTCTCGTTAATTGAGCAGTGCGTCTCACGACCGACTGAAAGAAATTTAAGTTTTAGATTTTGAGATGTCACTTCAAATGGTAATGCAGTATGAGTGATACAACAAATTGATACTGCAAGTAGGTAGGTAGGAGAATCCATTATGCACTCACGGGTTTCAGAATCGGCTGCCGAGCCATGCACGAGCTTTCTGGCTCTATCGACAATTGCTTCTTCCTGAAATGCAAAAGTTGTCAGTGACTCTGCAGGAAGAGTGTTCTGATGGAGGTGTCAAAGCCTCAGTGAAGACGAATTTGAGAGAATGAGACGCGATGGAAGAGCCTCCGTCTACCCTCATTCGTGACTACTCGACACTTCTAGGAGATTTGTTTCAAGAGAAAATGCGTCTAGGCAAACCACCCTTACTGTGAGTATCGTCAAGAAGTCAAAAAGAGGGGATCAGAAATCGAACCACATGCATAACGGCCGCTTCCACTCGTTCGATGACGTCTTTCGTGTCCTCGTAAAGGAAGTACGCTCCGCATCTGGCTGCGCTAACTGCCTCCGCCACGTACTCCGATGCGAGTTCCAGTGTGCCGTGCGTCTGAAAGACAATGAATTTGAATGGATCACCTCTGAACTCTGAACGGTGAGAGAGTGTGTGAAATAAGAAATGGAAAAAGGAAGATTCTTCGTTTTTATCTCAAATGGGATGAATTGTTACCTCGGTTCCAGACGTGTCACCGCTCGCTTCAATTTCACCCGCTCTTGACTCCATTGCGTGCATAAAGAGATTAAATTTAGGTTACGTTGCAAGAAACAGAGACAAACATGACTAAACGCCAGGAGTGAATCCAAAAAGAACTGGACGGGGAATAGGCATAACACGTGCCCACACCACCCTGCAAATAGCGAGAGTGTGCGGGAAGAGAGAGAGAGAGAGAGGAGGGAGAGACAGAGAGAGATGGGACAGTGGTCAACAACTGCACGGCAAGTAGAGAGACGAGAGTAGTCGCACGGCATGTCACCAACAGGAAGGAAGGGGGGAAACGAAGAAGCGTAGGAGGAAAATTTTCTGCAGAAAGAGTGTAGCGCTGACTGCGTTGAGTATGCCAACGTATTATATTTGTTTCGGAATGAAGTGCGATGAAATTGTCACAATTTTCTTATTGCGATCACATAGGTTTACAGATATTGAACGAAGAAAGTATCAGATACTACGACCAATCATCAATTGGGCTGAGTTTTGTTCACAGTGAAGCGCATTCGACTCGCGTGACTACAACACCCGCTGCTTCCCATGCCGTGCCAGAGACATTGCAAGTGACTTCAAGAGTTGCTTCCAATGGGTCCGTGATCACGCCGTCATCGTTCACCTGAAAAAGTAGACTGAGTTATCAGAAAGTTTTGGATAACGCTGGAGTTTGTGATCTCTTGCTTGGTCGCACCTCGATACTGCGCACCTTCCCTGAGTGTTCGTGACATCGCTGTCGAATGGGTGCGCCCCGGTTCCAGAAGCAGTGATAGTGATCAGACTGGCATCGCAACACTTGCAGACGTTGCATGCTGAAATTGTTGTTGACGAAAATCTTTAAAAATCGGATGAAGGAACAAAATTTCATGAACAGAATCTTCAATATGAACGAATGAAACTTACGAAGTGGATTTCCTTCAGTTACTAAAACTGAGGCGATGATTAGAATAGGGGTGAGCGTCGCATACATTTCACTATCAGCGATGATCATGTACGAATTTGGTATCAACTTTTTATATGCCGACACAAGCACCTCGTGGCCTCCTGATAATCGTTTTTCTCACTGATACCAGCGACGTTTGATCTGGCGAGCGGCTTTCGCCACCACAATCGGGCTGTAATCTCGGCTTTTGGGTGCTCAGGTACTCTACATTGAATAGAACAATTCGGAAAGGAAAACACAAGAACATGTTCAAATACATTTATCATAAAAAAAAACAGCAGTTCAATTAGTTGAAGTGCATTCCACTTCTTTCACTGGTATTCCGTTCGCTTCCCAGGCCGTTCCAGCCGCGTTGCATTTGAAGAATGCCTTGGCCACATTCGGGTCGTTTCCAATGCTCACGAAATCAGCCTTATCGATCTGTAAAGATACACTTGTTGATTGATTTCATAATTCAGTATGTATGGCGGCATACCTTCAATTTGACGTCTGTTCCAGTGCAAGTGAGCACTTGCATTGCACATTTGTCTTCGATGATTCTGATAGCTTGACGTATCTTAGCCTCTCCATGTGTGCGGACGGAGATGAGATCGGGCTGACAGCATGGGCAGCCCTCGCATGCTGCATGATGATAATTTCATTGAGATTTTCATCATTGAGAGTTCACTTACCAGTGGGTAGGCCGTCAACAACAGCACAGAAGCTGACGAGAAGAACGATCAGAAATTTCATGGTGTCGGGAAAGGATGATCGAAAGGAATGAAAGCCATCGCTTTTAAAGCCGGAATCGGAATCGGTCTTATCACAATAAAAAAAACTTGGGATGAATAGTTGAAAGCGCATTATTTTCCTCATCGCTGGTTTTCCATGCCTTTTCTATTGCCGATGTTGAGTGAAGCCTAGCAACTCAGATTAGCATGAATTTGATTAGAAACGTGTGATGCGAAATTGATGTTTCGTTTCGCTTGAATGTGATTGATGTGTGTATCAGTTTTGCATTGTGCCAATTTACAGAGAAATCGTTCAAAATGTGAAAGTGAAACATGAAACACTTTTTTTCGATTTTTTTTCAATTGACATTATTGTGTGATACGTCGCTCACATCAAAGTGCGACGTGTCAGATACACTGTTCGTCTTCCTAAAAATACGCATTAATCCGAATCGATAGTCTGATATCAGTATAATAATGGCGAGTGCATCAACAACGGGAAATGCCGTAGTAAGCAGAACGCATGAGTCGTGGATGATAGGAAAGGAGATTCCCATGATGGGAAAGTTCAAAGCAAGTATATATGGTACGTAAACGAAAACCGCAGGAACAAGAGCCTTAACGATGATCAAATATCGATGACGGTATTCTAAAGTAAAAGGAAAATCATCAAAATCACCTGAACGCAAAGCGCAATCAGCAACTTTTTTTGTAGTTTATGTGTTTGAAGCGACATTTTCTTAGCTTTCTTGATGTGGTAGAAGGTGAGAATAGCTAGGGTCATCGCGAGTATTATGGACGAAATCATAACAATATTAAGAATAGAAAATGCCAGGAGCACTTTCAAGTCGAAACTCTGATCAGGCTGTCAAAATTTAAATAGCTTCAATTCCCATTCAACGGTTATCAAAAGCGTACCCAATGATAAAATATGATCCACGTGCCCTCGATCCTTTTCCCATATTTCATCTCGAATTCTCTAATCAGAGTCTTCCTGCTTGCTGTATCATTTTCTCCTGAGCCACAATGGAGAGTGAGCAAGTACCTTAGCAATAACAAACTTTGTAATAATTATAATGACTCATACCATGACATTACGCCTCCTAAACTCAGCATCAGAAAAGACAGCAAGAAAGAGTTTCTGGAGAATAATAAAATCAAGTGTGGATGGCGCATAGCCCAGTATCGATAGAGAAAATGTATGACCAGAAGTTGGAAAGGGAGCGATTGCAGTGCCAGAAATAGGGCGGTGGTTCTCTGTTAACAATAGTCACTGTGTTCTTTCTCCCACAGTAATTCTCACTCTATCACAGATGAAACAGTCCGTCACGATCCCATGTGTCGTCCCGAAAAGTATTGTTCGCTGCAAAAAATCAAAGAGATGATACTCTAGTCCTTATCTGAGCTTTACGGTTCGCCTACTCCCCAGGAAATGTTTATTTTTGCGAAAAAGGAAAGTCTGTTTCTTGTGATGGACAAACTTCCGAAGAAGACCCGATTGCATGAAATAGTATAAAACTCACCGCATTAACCGACAGGTGAAGGACAAGCAGAAGGATATCTGTGAGTGCGAAACAGCAATTGCTTGTACGCTCCAAGGAGAGGATTGTATAAAGTAAAAGAGTGCTGAGAATCAAACCGAAGGCTGGAATAGCAATGACCCTCAACCACTATTTTCCAAATAACCTGTATTGAAATCTTCGAAAAACAGCACAATCGATGGAAATGTGGTCATCGTGTTGTCAGCTGACGAAACGACTATGTTGTCTTAACGAACAACAACTACATGATATGGCATTCAAGCAGAAAAGAGTGAGCTCTGATGCCAGTAGTCGGGTTTACGTTTTCGACTAAACGGCAGTTCACGGGTGGGTAGACAGTCAGGAACAGTGAGGAAGCGAACGATGAGTACAACGATTCACAGTGTCGGAGAGTAGATTGTTAAAAATGAAAAAAATGAAAAGTTAGCGTTGCTTTTTGACGATACAAGGACAGCCAATTAGGAGAAAACCGGAACTGTGGATGACTCATTTCGCTTTTTTTTCTTTTTCACTCGTCTACTCGAGCCATCCAGAGAGTTATCATTGGTAAAAAAGAACGTATGCTGGTATTACTCAAGTTCTTGAATTAAGAAAGAGACTCTCTGATCGTTCGAATTAAGATTAAGAGTTTTCAGAAGAAACCATCATTTATTGTGATTATCAACGACTATTCAGGGATGGATGCACATTCCACATGAGTGACCGCGATTCCCTGCGCTTCCCAAGCCGTTCCCGCAGCGTTGCAAGTGACTTCGAACTTGGCCTCGTTCGGAGAGCGGATTACCTCGACTCCACCGTCGATGTTGACCTGAACAGGGATATTTGATCAAGCAACCATCGAAAATTCGAAAATTCCGTTATTCGTTGTTCTAATCATATTCAAGACGAAAACTCAGAATCACAACTACAACATCTAAGACCCCACCTCGATATTTGCCTGCTCTCCATTGCACGTGAACGTTCTCACGGAGCACTCGCCATCACGGTTCGTATCGTCCCCGTTCATCTCATGAGCGCCCGCTCCGGATGTTCTGATGGTGATGAGGGAGGGCTCGCAGCAATGGCAGCCGGTACAGGCTGAATTAAAATGTGTAGGACTATTGCATGTTCATTCTACCGATGGTTGCAATGCATGGAAAATAAAAGAGAAAAACCTCACAAGCGGGAGCTCCGTTGGCAACGGCAACAAATCCGATGAGGAGAAGGTAAGGGAGGAGTTGCATTGGAGTGAGGAAGGAAAGGTTGGAAAAGAGAGACAACAAGGGGTTTTAAAGGGCGCATCTATCGAATCATAGCTGCTGCACAATGGCGGAAACGCCAGACGGGCGATGCATGAATGGGGCGGTAATGGGGATGATTCAATCCGAACCGCACTCGCCTTCCATTTTCGTTTTATTTTTTCTATCTACCACTCACTGTCTTGACAACACGAGAAAAAATTGTACAATGAGAGACAGAGTAAGACGCGCTGATTTGTGTATGGTTGACAGAAATGAAGAAAAGCAATTTACGAAAGCGATATTTTAAATTTACGAGCATCTGAATAAGTTATGGCATGCCTTTCTTTGTCAGTTACACCATCTAAGCCACTTTCGTTTCTTTCAATCTGTATCACATGCAGATCTACTTATCTCGATCATACGAAGCATTCATCTTCAAGTACATGAACATTATGTGTGTCGTCTCAACCATTTTCAACCTGATCGGTCTGACATTATTGTTATGTCTGTGGCCGTTTGTGACCACAGACAAGGTGAGTGTGTGAAAGTGTGAAAGGCGCGGAGAGCGTGTAATAATAAAGATGGTTTATTACATACGAGGAACAATAATAAGGAGAGATTAGGCTAGTGAAAGGTAACGGGGGTTCTAATGGTGGTAGTGATAGCGGCACTACGTTGGGACTATACAGGCCAACCGCTATCACACCAGACAACCATTCTAGGGAACCACTAGAG